>CAUYSK010022907.1:0-29654 GCA_963575035.1 Avahi laniger
CCTCTTCCTCAACTTATACCAATGGACCTTGTTAGGATTAAATTAGATACTTCATCCAAAATGCTACCTAGTCTATAATTTGTGTGAAGCATTGCTTTAATTTTTAGCAATATTAAATTTAATAAAGAGGTGATGGATACCTCAATTATACTGATTTGATTAATTCCCATTTTATGCCTGTATCAAAAGATCACATGTACCCTACAAAGATAGACAACTACCATATACCCATAATAATTAAACATAAAAAATATTTTTTATATATATATATATATATATATATAGTCTATATCCTCAGGAGCTCATTCAAGAACTGATCTTAAGCGACTTTCCAATATGTACACATATGTAATATATTCAAATAAGCTATGATTTTGGTGCAGAAAAAATATACCTTTTTTTGGTTATTAAATGTCACTGAATTATTTGTCTACTATTATAAATTTCAGTTTATTAAACTGCTTGTATTTCCATAACCTGCCATATTCTTTCTTCTTTATGAATCTTTGAATATGTTGGTTTTCTCCGTTATATTATTAATTCTGAAATCATAGAAATAACAATCTTAGTTTGTAAACCTGAACAGCTTTTGCCTAGTGATTTTATCATGCAATTATGTATTAAGTGTTTATTTACTTGAAATGTATATTGTTTATTTAAAGCTAGATTCTATAAGAATTTTTTGGTTGGAGATCTTTAATAAATTTCCTCTAGATCAAGACATGAAGATACAATTTGTTACAATGAGATAGCAGTGTGCTTGACTTTTCTATTATGTGTTCTTGGCTAATTAATTGCTTATTATCATGAAGAGTGATTTAGTGTTCCATTGATCTGTAAGAATTAATAAAAGCTCTGAACATTGTTAATATTATTAGGAAATAATGGAAACTTGGAAAATTCTTCCCCAGGGTTTATAATCATGAAATATCATATGGCATAGGGGTGATAGTTAAGATATTTTTGTCTAGAAACAATAAGTTGGATTAGGTGTCCATGAAAAACATTTTATCTCTTTTTCTAGGTAAAAAGAAAGCTTGAAAATTGATCTCTGGGGATGCAGAGGTGAGTTAGATGGAAAATAAAAGAATGTTGATATCACTATTGCCTGTAGTAGAAATGTCACAGAGTGGCTACAATTCTGCTATATAACTTAACCTTTCTCTGTACTGGCCATTTATTTCTTTAATTTCGTGACAACAGAATGGTGCACTTTTCTTAGTTTAAATTATAAATGTCTTCTAGACATTTATCTTCATTGTGACCTCCTGTATTCGGTTCAGGGATTTTGCTGCTCAAGTACTTAATAGAATCTCTTAAAGTTTTTAAAATGTAATACCTATAGATATAGTTATATTAGACTTGATACAATCATTTCCACTTAAAAACATGTTTATTTTGTAAAGTTTTGCGATTTACACTGTAAAAATATAATATACTGAAATGATAATTTCCAAAATGAATTATTATATGCAGCGTGAGCCATGTTAGTTATATATATGCAATAAAAAGCAAATATAAAAAAAGTCACTCTTTCATCAAATTATACACAGTTTTGAATAGTAAAAACATTTATTATCTGTCCATTTAAGGGAAGTTTAAATAAAATCCACCTTAGGCATAAACCTTGAATCTGTCCTCTTTGCCTGCAATCTCAGATCATGCATCCTCTTCCTGGCATCACTAAAGATAGTTAATGTCTCTGCTCTTTGATCCTCCTGTTTCTAGTGAATTTTACCTCACTAAAACATATTATTTTGGAAGTTGCTTTAAGCAGACATTTTGAACTGAATTATTTACTCTTAATTTTTTTTTTTTTTTTTTTTTGAGATATAGTCTCACTGTGTTGCCAGGGCTAGAATGAGTGCCGTGGCATCAGTCTAGCTCACAGCAACCTCAAACTCCTGGGCTCAAGCGATCCTCCTGCCTCAGCCTCCTGAGTAGCTGGGACTACAGGCATGTGCCACCATGCCCGGCTAATTTTTTCTATATATTTTTAGTTGTCCAATTAATTTCTTTCTAATTTTAGTATAGACGGGGTCTTGCTCTTGCTCAGGCTGGTTTCGAACTCCTGAGCTCAAACAATCCGCCCGCCTCGGCCTCCCAGAGAACTAGAATTACAGGTGTGACCCACCACACCTGGCCTAAATAAGTGATTTTTAATTTTATTCAGCAATGTCTCATAATTTCAATGTAGATGTCTTTTCTATGTTTTGTTAGATTTATTTCTACATATTATATTTTTGATGTTATAAATTTAATTATTTAAATTTTATATTTAAATTGGTTATTACTTTTGTATAGAAATATAATTGTTGTGTAATCACTTTTATTCCGAAAAATTATATCTTCTTGACAAATTGATCTTTTTACCAATATGAAATGTTCCTTTTTATCACTGGCAGTTCTTTTTCTCTTGATGTCAATTTGATATTAACATAGCCATCAGTTTTTTAGACTTAGTATTTACATGGCATATATTTTTATGCCTTTTTACTTTTAACATATCTGTGTCTCTTGTAGACAGCTTATAGTTGGGTCTTGATTTTTAATCTGAACTGCAAAGCTCTGCCTTTTAGGTGAAGACATTATTTATGTTTCACATAATTCCTAATGCGTTTCTGTTCTAATTTCCCAATGTGGTAATTGTTTTCTGTTTATTCCATTTGTTCTTTGTATCTTTGCTCCTCCTTTCCTGCTTTTCTTGTAGGGAAAGGATAGATTTTACTGAGAATTTTATCTTATTTTATGTATTGATTTTTAAGCTATACCTTTTAAGTACTTTTAATAGTATATCTGAATGTAATATGCATCAAGTTATCTTATTTTTCTTTCAAATAATGATATACTAATTCATAAACAGCATAAAAAATTTTACTGTAGTATAATTCTATATGTTTCTCCCACTCTTTATGATCTTTTTGTCTTATATTTTACTTCTGTATATGTTATAAACCTCACAATATATTGTTATTATTTTTGCTTTAAGCAGTTGGTCTTATAAAGAAATAAAAACACATAACTAAAACATAAAGGGACTAAAATAAAAGCTTTTGGGTTCCATTTGGTACTATTCTCTTCAGTCTTAAAAATTTCTTTCTGTTTTTCATATTGTGAAGGTCTTGAGGTAAATTATTTCAGCTTATTTCTATCTGAAAATATCATTATTTTGCCCTCCTTTTTGAAAGATATTTTATAGGATATAAAACTCTAGGTTGACAGGTTTATTTTACTATTTCTACTCTTTTAATGTCTTTCCTTTGTCTTCTGGCTTTCATTATTTCTGGTAAGAACTTATCCATCCTTTCTTTCATTCACTTGTACACATGTCTTTTTTCTGCTGCTACATTTAAGCATTGTTCTTTATCTTTGCTTTTAGCAATTGACAATGATGTGGCTTTTTTTACATTGATCCTACTTGGATTTACTAAATGACCTGGATCTTTCATCAGTTTTAGAAAGTTCTTAGCCATTCATTATTTAATCAAATATTACTTTTGCCCCATTCTCTTTCTCCTTTCTTTCTGGGATTATTTGTCATTATTCCATAGATTTTAGATTCTCTTTCCTTTTCTTTTTAACTCCCTGTTTTTCAATTTAGATATCTTCTATTGACCATTTTAATTTTGCTAATAGCTTTCTCTGCTGTGTCCAATCTGTTTTTAACTCCATCTAATGAGTTTTTTTAGTTCTAATACTACAGTTTTCATTTCTAGAATTTCTATTTAGTTTGGTTTTTTTAATAGTTTTTGTATTTCAGTTAATATTTCCCATTTCTTTATGAATGCTGTGCTCTATTTCAACTATACCTTTTGTCATTTTTTGTCATACATATTTTAAAGTAGCTATCTGATGATTCCAATATTTGGTCCATCTTTAGATCTGCTTTTATTGATGGTTTCATCTCTTGATCATGGATGCCATTTTCGTGCTTCGTCATGTGTCTCGTAATCTATAAGCATACCCCAGTCATTTAATAAAAGAGAACAGAAGAATCTAAAGCAAATAATATTTATCTCCAGAAAGGTACGTGCCCCTTTTTCTGTCAGTCTACTAAAGGTGGGATGAGTCAATCTGAGTCTGGACTTTAATGCAGCTTCAGTTTGATTCAGTTCACCATTGGCATGAAATGTTTTGAGGATGAGAGTCTAACTTTCCCATCATCTGGGACTAAAATTTGGGTACTGACAACATTCCAGAGATCTATCTGTGCTTCACAGCCAAACCACCAGCTTTCAGAATTGTTGGAGATATCACCACAGTTTACGGTCCAGCTAAAAAATTTTGGGGGCACTAGGGCGTCTTTTTTCTCACCAGTCTTCCCACCAATGACTCTCTGTACCTAAGCAGATTGTTTGAAATCTTTCTCTCTCTCTGTTCTATAGGAAGCTGAGGGCCATACATTCATGAAGGACCTTAATACTTTGCAGTGGTTCTCTTAGTCTCCTGTCTCCTCTCAGTCTCTGATAGTTAAAGCCTGGAGTTCCTGAGCAAGGAAAGAGTTTTCCGAGTTCTCCTGCCAGGCCCACACATTATTTTGCATGTAAAATTCTAGAGTATCTCAAGGGATTTTTTTTTAGCTGCTTAGTTAGTATTATCCTAATAGCATGGTCTCAGAATCTTTAGAGATAACATCACATTAGTACTTCAGAAGAAATCTGTTGTTAAAAATTATACAAACAGCACAAATACCACTAGACAATATTTAGTTTAGTTTTATTAGGTGGACTAGAATTATTATAATATCATTATTTAAATGCTCTTTCTTTATTGCTTAGATAGCTTGTTGGTCTAGTGGAACTCTGTCACAGGCTGATTCCTGATTATGTTCTTTGCTTCTTCATCGTTTACTAATGAATCTTGGGAACATCATGTGACTTTGTTGCTTCAATTTTCTGTCTTTTCATTAACCATTCCAGAGAGAAATGTGAAAATTAATAAGTCTTTAAAGTACTTTGGAAAATTTTAAACAGGTACTATGTAAATCTAAGCAGTCATTACCATAGACATTTTCTATTTTAAAAATTATTTTCAAAATTTGAAAAAAATCATAATAGGATTTTCAGTTGTGTAGTATTAATCACCATACAGAAGACTAGCTAAAGACTCACAGAGCTAGTTTCTCAATTTCTAAACAAAACATTAATGAAATGCAAAGCTGTTTCACTTTAAGTTTAGAATATGATGTCTACGCATGGGAACCTGCATGTAGCTTTTAAAATTCTGGAAGGAAAATGCTGTTTTGTAAAATTACTCCTGAATGTAATGGTCCACTTGAATCACTACTAGTCCACGGACTTGTATTTGCAATTACTTTCCCATGCTGACTGATGGAAAAAGAAAATCTCTTGTGTCATAATGGAAAATGGTGTGTTGGTAGTCATAATGCAAAATAAGGGCTCTGTTTCCTTTGAGAACAAAATTATGAATGTTTGTTTCCCAGAACAGTAGGACCATTGAGAAGACACCTTTCTGTATGTCGTTTTGAGTATTCCAAGGATAAAAATCAAGCTCCTGAGCAAATCGATTATTGAGGCACCTTAAACACCTACTTTAGAGTTAGGGCATCTAAAACTATGGAAGAAGTGAAATAAAATTTCCAAAGAGTGTTCATGGGTCCTTCCCATGGCCTGCGGTAGCTACTTGAACACTCTAGAATATGCAGAGACACTAGTAACTCAACCTAAAAATCAATGCTTCTGCTGTGCGGCAGTCCACTAGTGCGTCCATCTTCACTGTTGAGGCGTCTTTCCAATCTTTGTCAATAGGAAGGTTTCTTTTGTATTCTATTGTTGAGTAGCTTAAGGAGAAATAAGTATATTTTAAAAGGCAGTGCTAATCTTCTGGTATTCTCCAAGATGCTTTACAATTATGGGGACCTTAATGTTTTGTTATTTTATGAAAAAATAATTCATGTTATCCAATAAAAAATGTACTAGATCAGAGGTCTCTAAGCTATTATTGTACATTCCTATTAGTAAAATGATGCTGAGAAAAATCCCCCAATACATTAGTATTTATTTATTTATAAATTATATGCATGTACTACAATTATTAACTAGTATCTAAAGGCAGAATACACACTTGGGATTACATCCAACTGTAATGACGATATGTGTAAACCTATATTTTAAACAGTCTTCTTAAAATGTCAATTTTGTTGACTAACCACTTATCATATCTTTTTCCTTTTTTTTTCTCATGAATATTGGCTGATGTTGAGCTCACTTAAAAAGTAATAGTGACAGCTTTGCCAATTTCTACTTGTTTGCTTGGTTTTGTGCTATGAATATAACCTTTAGTCTGTGGTTTTCCTGCCAGAATGTTTTAAAGTGACCTGTATTTTTAAATGAAGAATAGTCTTTAGCTGAAGTGGATGATATTAAGACTTCCTTAAGCAGACACACATAAACTGCAGGCTGAATATTTGTGCAGCATATGTGTTGTATGACGGTGTCACATATGAACTGAGTAAGAGAGCCTGGTTCCATTCACATGCTAAATATTGAAAAAAATTAATTTATACTTTTAGTTTAAAAAGAGGTAAATTGTAATCTTTATTTTTATATTCCATCTTGTTTACCCACTGGATGAGCCCACTGGCTTAAATGACTCATATTTGAAAACAGAAAGAAAAAAGAAAACACACACACACATACAATTAAAGGAAAGGAATGTGGTATTATTAATTCTCTTTTTAATTTTTTTTTATTTCAGCATATTACAGGGGTACAAATGTTTAAGTTATGTATATTGCCCTTTCCCCACCGGAGTCAGAGCTTCAAGCATGTCCATCCCCCAGACAGTGCTCACCGAACTCATTAGGTGTGTACATACCCATCCCCTCCTCCTGCCTCCCCCCGCCTGACACCCGATGAATGTTATTCCTACGTGTACACTTAAGTGTTGATCACTTAATACCAATTTGCTGGTGAGTACATGTGATGCTTGTTTTTCCATTCTTGGGATACTTCACTTAGCAGAATGGGTTCCAGCTCTATCCAGGATAATACAAGATAGTATTAATTCTTAAATACATCAGGCTCCAAGTAAAAATCAAATTGAAAATCAAGAAAAGATGACAACACAGGCAAGGATAAAATGACACTGATTTCTGCTAATCTTTATCTAAAGAGACAAGACAGTTTATTTCCTAGAAGAGAAGGAACCAGAGTAACATATGGTAGGGAGAGGTAATTCCAGGGGTCTATAAGCAGCATGCAGTAGACTGATGTGGCCGGCAGGGCAAGTACATAAAAATGGATTTAAAAAAAGAAATGTGACTGCTTAGAGAAGAAATGTTGGTAAAAATCAGAGTTGGAAACTCAGTGGCAGTCAAACTGGGGTAGGAGGGATCTATTTTAATTGCAGGTGGGGCATATGTGTTTTGTTGTCATGATAAGGTTTTAGTAAAAGTGAAGGAAGCTATTATCCTCCTCAGACACTGCCTTTCGTATTTATGCCACTAGTAAGATCAAGTCACTTTCTGTTGGCACATTTAGTGACCGTGACTCAGTGACACGACATTCTCACCTCTTATCCTGTATCCGTCTCAAGAAACAGGTCCTTCCGCTCTGCGGCTCGGAGCCCTTCGCTGCCGTCCTGCTGCTCTCTTCCCACCCCCACGCAGAGTCCGCTCGTTCTCAGTTTACCTCCACCTTCTCGGGCATCTTCGAACCCTCCTCAAAGCTTTCACCTTTACGCCTTCACAAATGTATGGTTTTCTGCTCTTTTAGAAAATGTTCTCTTGACCCAGCTGCTCTCTCTAGTTACTGCTGTAATTTTTTTCTCTTTTACTGTCAAACTTTTCAAATAAGCAACCTATATTTGCTGCCTCCATGTTCTCTGACATACCCTGGAATCAGGCTCCTGTTCTTATCACTTTTCAAAAAAGAACTCTTTTTGTCCCATTGTTCTCATCTAATTATTAATATTCATATGGCCTATTTACATGCATGTTTCCATGTCTCATAGCTCATCTCACCCTCCCTCTCCTTCCTCTTCTGTCTCTTGTCTGGTCTTTTCTAACTCCTGCCTTAGTCAACACTCCCTCCTTTCTGTCCAGGAATTTTTTTTTTTTTTTTTTTTTTAGACAGAGTCTTGCTCTGTTGCCCTGGGTAGAGTGCCGTGGCATCATCATAGCTCACTGCAGCCTCAAACTCCTGGGCTCAAGTGACCTCCTGTCTCAACCTCCTGGGTAGCTGGGACTACAGGCATGCACAGCACCACTGTGCCTGGCTAAATTTTCTATTTTTAGTAGAGATGGGGTCTCACTCTTGGTCAGGCTGGTCTTGAACTCCTGACCTAAAGCAGTCCTCCCACCTCAGCCTCACAGAGTGCTAGGATTACAGGCGTGAGCCACTGCGCCCAGCCCGTCCAGGATCTTTACTACACCATTATGACACCACTCTGTTTATAGTATTAATGCTCCCTATTCTAGGACACAAAACTTTTAATTCCTCATCCTAACTTTTAAGTTTCTCATATTTCCCCCATACTCACTCATCAACTCATTATTTGTTGCAGTAGAACAGACTGAATAAATATTTTTTGAATGAATGAACGGACAGATATTCCATGCCCCGGTCAAGAAGTATCCTTATTGTTCTACCAAACCCATAGTTATTTTCTATCTTTATGATGTTGATAAATGATAGCCATGGGTTTTGGTAGGCAATGAGTCACTGTATATATAAATGTGCCAAGCTACTTAAGTTCATGTTAACAGGACTGGAAGCCTTTAACTGCAATACATGATTGCTAGTGATAGACTGAATGTTTCATCGATCAGCTCTTCATGGTTACATTCTCGTGAAGACTATGAGGGCAACTACTCTTTAGGTATTTTTTCCTGCTCTAAATTTTTCTATTACTAAAACACAGAAAACATGAAAAATGTTCATAAAAATATGCACTAGCCAAGTGCTACAGAAAATAGTATGTACCACTTAAAAGTTATGCAACATAGGCATTTGGGGATGATCTTGATTCCCTTTTATTAATACTATATCCACCTATGATAAAATCAACTGGTTTTGTCCTTGAGTTGCTTGAAGCCTGGTATGTGTTGAAGACTTTCAATTAACTAGACAATATATTTAAGCTTTTCTTTAAGAGTGACATTCACTATTTTTTCTTTGCAACTGCTTGCCAATCGATACCAGCGGAGATGAACTCAAAGTCATGAATAAGGTGATTATGTGGCTTTTGTGCTTGCCTGACTATGCTGTTTCCCTCCAGGGAAAACTTGACATGCCTGAGGTTTCTACTTTCCTTGCCACATCATATCCCTGGGTTTTGATTTGGCTGATTTACTACTGAATGAAAATCGTATAGACCTCTCCACTTCCTCCCAACAGCCTATTCTTGTGGTAAGTCACTTGAGCAGAATATGAAATCTGTTGACAAGCTTTCCTTTCTGGTTAGAGTCCCTAGTCAGCCAGTTTAGGGGCCAGGATTAGTGATTTAATATAAAGAATTACTCCACTGAACAGCAAAGTAAATGGATATAATATACAACATAGAATTATAAAGAGAATTACATAATGTTCTATGTCTATTATTTACATTATTCTTCAATTTTCAAATCTCTGTCTGTACCAGGAAGTGTTCTATAATTATAATTCCAACTTCTGATTTCTCTTGCCTCTGAACCCTTACATAAACTAAACATTTTCACAGAATCCTATAGTACATGTGTTATTGTTTTCTGTTTGCTGTCAACATGACTCTTTGAGGGTAGGTATGATATTTTTAAGTTTAGATTTCTACCATATTGCATTTTGTAAAATATGTAATAGTAAAATAGCATTCATGTGTCTATTGACCAATTAATGTTGGCTGGTGGGTAGAGGGTAGAGAATGTGAAAAAGAGGAATCAAAATAGTGACAGAATGTATTAGTCAGGAATTTCCTTGTGTCACAGGTCCAATCCAAACTTGTTTTCTTTTTCCATCAAACAGATATTTACTGAGTACCTACTACGAGCAGATACTGCCTTAGAAGCTTAGGATACATTATTGCACAAAACAGAGCAAGATTGTTCTTCCTAGAGAGCTAGCACTGAAGCAGAGAGAGACAGATATTACACAGTAAACATAGCAAACAAGTTAATTAGAAAGTATAATGGAAGGTTTGGGTGAAGAAAGGAAAAAAAGAACAGGGTTAATTGTACTGGAAAGTTGGTAGGGGAAGATTTCAGGTCAGGGGAGTCCTGATCATGAAGGTGCAAGTTTGGTACATACCTGAAATAAGAGAGAGAGCGAGTCATGCTGATATGGGTATGTTCTAGGTACAGATGGCATCAGTGCAAAGGCCCTGGGGTGTAATCATGCCTGACATGTTAAGTTCAAGGCCAGTGTGACTGAAGCAGAGTGAGCAAGGAGGAGAATAGTAGAAGAAGAGATCAGAGAGCTAATAAGGTGTGTGTATGTGGGTGTGCGTGTGTTATTTGGGGGAAGGTTATCATGTGGGAATTTTTAGGTAACTGGAAAAAAATAAAGTTTTAGTCAAGTGAAGTGGAAACCTAATGCTAACACAAGGTTTGAGAAGAGGAATATGATTTGGTTTTTATTTTGAAAGATTCACTCTGGTTTACTGGTTTATGTGATTTATCTCACAGAAGGAAGAACAATTAAGAGGCAATTGTAATATAGGTGAGAGACGGAAGTGGCTTGAACCACAGTGGCACCAGTGTGACATTATTTAGATTCTAAACATGTAGTTTAGATCCTAGATCTATCTGTAAAACAGAATCAAGAGAATTTTCTGATGAATTAGACTTTGGATGTGCTGCTGACTGAATTGTGTCCCCCTAAAATTCAGATGTTGAACCCTAACGCCCGGTTTTACTACTTGGACATAGGGCCTGCGGAAGGTAATTAGGGTTAGATGAGGTCACGAAGGTGAGTCTCTCGTGGTGCGATCGGTGCCCTTGTGAGAAGAGACACTAGAGAGCTTGTTCTCTACCTCCCTCCCTGCCGTGTGAGGACACAATGTGAAGGTGGCCCTTTGGAAGCCAAGAAGAGGGCTCTTGTCAGGACCCAGTCATGCTGGCACCCTCTTCTCAGACTTCCAGCCTCCAAAACTAAGAGAAAATAAATTTCTGTTGTTTAAGCCTCAGTCTGGTACCTTGTTATGGCAGCCTGAGTGGACTAATACAGGTAAGAGAAAAAGGAGAAGACAAGGATAACTTCAAGGGTTTGGGCTTGAGCCGCTGGAAGGCTGAAGTTGCCATTCAGCTAAGGCAGAGAAGATTGTAGGTAGAGTAAACATGGGGGGAAAGTCAGTAGTTAAGTTTTGGATGTGTTAAATTTGAAATTTCTATCAGACGTCCAACGAGATACTGAGTAAACGACTCAATTTAGATGCGAGATTGGAATTGGAGCATAATTATGGCTTTTTAAACCGTAGTGACTAACAGCAATCTACTTTCCAACTGCAAAGTAGTTACATGGCATTATGACAGCTCAGTGTCCAGATTAATTTGCGTGAAATCATCAAGACTGTGATGATAAGAGGAGTCAGCTTTTGGGAGCTCTTCCATCAGCTTCTCCTTAAATTCTGAATATCTGTTAAATAGCAAAATCTGCTTCCTATACTGAGCTCCAGTCCTCAATTTGGGTTTTTCTTCAAATCAATGGGTATCAAAAAATGAAGCATGATAAGAGGATATTTCCCTGAAAATGAGAGTTCTGGGCCCTTTGAGACTAATGTGGATGAAAAACAGCATTCCATTTATCAGTGTTCTCGAACAATGGTGAGAAGTTTGCACTCATAATTGTAAGATAGCATCTTACATCTACAGATATCTGATTCTCCTATATATAACAAATGCATGTTTTTTGGAGACAATGCTTTAAATGCTACTTTATTACAATTGAATCAGTTTGACAAAAGTAAAGCATTGGTGTTATTCACAGTTATGGGAGTAAAACTTAGTGATACCTTTTTCCAACAGTAATTATTCTAAAATGTACTTGTTCACTTTTCCAGCTCAAAGATGATGCTGGTACTAAAGTTAGCATGTTTATGCTGATTTTAAACTACCTTTACCCTCACAGAGTAACACAAACCAACAAACACTAGTATAAAGTTTGTATTGCCAAGAATATTTTGATTATATCTCTACAGCACAGGAAGTTTGAAATCGAATGATTTTCTAAATAATTAGAAGCTGTAGAAAATGTCCCTAAATAACACACAATAGAGCAACAAACATTGATTGTCCTGGATGGTAAAATAAAAAATAGGAAACTACCACTGCTTGTTCATAAGACTAACATCAGGGATCAAATGCTGAATTTAGTAACATGGAAACGTTATTTGCCTTGAAACAACCCAACATTTTATGAGGAGCTCCCTGAAAATTTTCTCATAGACATGCTCAGTCTAAGAACTATGAAATTTCTTTGCATTTTAGTTTTTCCCTCTGGAAAATAATAATAAGAACACTTGCCCAGAAAAGTAGTAGTGAAGAACAGAGATTGTGTTAAAGAAACTGGTAAAAAGTATTTCTCTAAAATACCATGCATCTCCCAGGTAAGAATTATTTTATTAATTATAGTAAATATTTTATCTCCAAATATTAGTTATAATATTCAACAGAAACATATTGAGTTCCTATATCAGCAAATCTTTATAAATGTCCTGTCAATAGTTCTATTAAATGTATATAACACTTGTCTCTGTAAAACTTGATGCACGCATAGACATCTAAGTCACTACTTTCAGCCATGTAAGAGCTCTTTTAGGATTAACACATTTGCCTTCACCTACCCAATTTTGAGAGCATATATTTTAAGAGGAAGAGGCACAAGAGTTTCAAAATATATAACCTTACTGAGCTAACTTGAGTGCTGATATGAAAACCTTTGACTGTAATTATTCTAACGATAGCATCAGGTACTAACTCCCTCACCACGTGGGGTCAAAAGCTTCCCCTGGAAAGGCAAAGGTTTCTCCATGAACACTAGGCAATATGGTTCATAAAAAATTCATTATATTGCCCTTCTCTTCCCGTGGTAAGACAGATGTAAAATCAGGAATTTTCCCAATAGATGCTTCTGATAGCATTTAGAAATGAACTTGGAAATACACACACACACACACAGGCTGACAGAATGCGTTGAGCTTGATGAGAGAGTTGTCGGTAAAGCATGTCACACATCACAGATCAAAGGTGCCACGCATTCAATGGCAGCCTCTTTCAGTGCAAAAGACCACCGTAGGCATGCGCTGGGAACTTGCGCTGCTGACAGAGTTATGGGAAATGCGGTTGGAATGTCGAACATGTAGAGAATAGGTCTATAATTATTCACGAAACTTCAGGAAATAAACATTCACTTTCAAGAAATTGTTTTCAGCTGCTTTAAAGCCAAGTGACAGCTAAATTACAGTTCAGGGAAGGAAAAGTTTCCATTTTCTAATTTGATGCATTTTGTTGCATCATTCTACATTATCCAGAGTCAGGGCTGCCACATCCTGTCATGCTTCAAACCCCAGGCTGAAAGCGCCAGGCAGCCGAAAGAGCTGTCTGTCCAGCCACACAGTGCACTAAGTGTGCCGTGAGGAAAGCGTGTGGGGACTTGGGGCAATTCTTCTGGTTAGCATTCCTGGGATTTCCACATGCGCTTTTGGCTGTACGTGCTGCGGCTGCTCCTTCAGCATCTTCTTTGTGCCAGGCTGGGATATGTTTATGGAAACTCTGCTGGCCCTGCCTAGAAATTGCCCCCAACTCATTCTCCTATGGCTTTGCTGGGAAGGGAGCACGGGAAGGCAGGCAGGAGAAATGGTGGGAGTCAAAACAGCAAGGCTTAGGTACTCACGAGTTGACCAGTAACTGTCAGGAAAATAAATAAGGGGCTGATATCTGACAGTATAAGAAGGGAGAAAGGAAATTAAGTTTTTATTAAAAGAGATAACAGAAATGCTATCGGTTGGGCGGTTTCCTATTGCCTGCTGGGTCTAGTAATGAGGATTCCCAGCTCTGTAATGATAAACTGTCAGAGTCGGCCTATGGATGCACAGTGAGAGTCTCACTGAAGCTCCATCTACTGCAGATCTTACAAAATATTTATTTAAGATAATCTAACTAGTTATAAAAATTTTTAAAAATTTTATATATTTTGCTTAATCTGGGGCCTGGAGCCAGATTTTTCTACATTAAGTCCTAAAGCATGACGAATTAGAAATGTTTAATCAAAAGGAAAAATATTTAATGCAATAATTTTATATACAAAAGAATGAAGCTAAAAGTTCTGGCTGAGATTAATGTTTATTACAAGAAATGCAAAGTAACATTCTCTGATTTCTTCTCATTAAGATCTACCATTATCATTTATTATGACTTTGAACAACTTAAAAAACTGAACAAATCAAAAAACTGAAAGTTACTCTTAAGTATTAAAAAAAAAAAGAACTGACAATTTCTCCCATTAGGTTAGTCCATTTTGCCTGTCAAAGTTTGCTATATAATCAACTTGTTGAATTAGGCAATTTTTTCACTCCAAACGATATCCATGCATAGAAAACCTTTTTATCTTTTCAAAATTATATATGTCCCAAATAATTGAGGTTGGAGCAAAACAGGAGATGAAGGAGAGACTTGATCCAAATGAGTTAGACATCTTTATTAGCACAAATGAAGGGTGTTCACATATACTAGCTTCCTACAGAACACCGATTGGAAACAACCAAGAACTCCCAAAGATTGTCTCTTTATACTCCCTAATCTTGGCATGAAGAGTTTCTGGGTTGCATTAAAAATTGATTTTTTTTCTAAATAGGTTTTCGAATTCAGATCTTCTGAACTGTGCTTGGCCAATTGCATGATTCATGGTGGTGAATTCTTCAGTACTGGTGGAGTGGGAAAATTGGTAGACTTCAGTGGAATCAAGTTACAAGTACAGACACGCCAATTTTTAATTTAATGGGTTATTTTGGTGTGAAAAAGGCTGTAGTATGGGTGAGGAATGAGAGAAAATAATTATCTGAGGCATGAGAGCTGATTAGAGTGTAAAGTAATTTTTGCTGAATCAGAAAACTAGTGCACATTCTGCCAAAAATTGTTTATAATTTCTGAATTTATTTAAAAATTCTCAGAAAGGAATGCACCTTAAATCACATTTATATTGCATTTACAATCTTTGGAGGAACAAAGAATGACATAAAATAAGCAGGTTTAGTTACTAGATATGAATTCTTCATTGAAATACAGTGCTTAAATCAAGGCTGTCCCAGAGTATCTGTAGACCACTCTATATATTCAACAGGAAACCTTTGTCCATAAATTATTAAAATTTTTGAAGAAGATGAATTACAGAAAACTAAGATATTTAAATATGTCTCAAACAGGCTTCTGGTTATGATGACTCTCTAAGTTCACATTTAGACACCTCGCCTCTTTCTTTTTCAAAAACAGAGCAATGGCAGATAAAATCAATCAAGAATAACCGAGCTCAAAAAACAACATAAACATGCACTAGAAGTGGAACAGAAACGTAGAGCAGTAGTAAAGCTGAAACACAGTGCTTCCTGGTTCTGGGGAAGGCTGGCTAAAATCTTGGCTTTTGCAAGATTAACAGGGACTGGAAATGCCTCACTGGAGATGGAAGCCATTACTTGAAGCCAGGGACTCTCTTCAAACCCACCATGAAATGAGGCTGAAGAAAAGCTGTTGACAACCAAGAAAATCAACAATCAGAACATCAATTTATTCCAAATAAAATTAATTTTAGGAAGCACGTTGACAGTCTTTAAAATGAGGATACTTATGATGCTCATTCCATCCGTTTCAATGTGGAAAAGATGTTATGAAATAAGATGTGGAGAAATGAAGCATGAAAAATGTGGCTATGCAAAAAACTTATTAGAAACCTTGGAAATAAAAAAAATGAACTAAAAAAAACTCAATAAATTCCACAAATGCCAAAATAGGCACAAATAGAGAATTAGTAAATTTTTAAGAAATGGTGGATTCACTCAGAATGCATCATGGAGAGAAAAATACAGCAAAAAACAGTTAAGAGCCAGAGGCACTTCCTTGCAAGCTCTCTGCATCACAGAAAAGATGGGAACTACATTCCCCCCAAACCCCTTTCCTCCGGGATTCCAGGTTCAAATTTGCCAATGAGTGGCATTCACGTGAAAATGTAGGGTGGAAGGGATGGATGGGCATTGTTCTCCTGAGACTCTTGTGGGCAGACATGTGACAGAGATTCACAGCAACTTGCCAGGGAGCTCTTGAGGACCACCTGCTTCGGAACTTCCGGTTGAGATTATCAGGGGTAGCTCATCTGATCTTCACCTCCCTAATTCTTCCAATGTAAGCCCCTAATGGTTATATGGAGTTCAGAGAGTGGCTTCTGTGAATAAATATATTGAATAAATATATTTTGCACATGATATTTTAGTTTGTCATTACCTCTCAGCCTTTTAACAGATGAAAAAATTGAGGCAAAAAGAGTTAGTTACTCTAGATCACAATAAATGATCAGGGATTGATCCCTCGAGCCTATGTTGATTCTGATTAAATAGGATTGCTTTGGGAAGAATGTAGAAGCTGTTTAGGCAGTGGGAACCAAGATCGTAATCTCCCAGCAGAACGTGCAGGTACAGAAGCAGGGGGTGGTGGTAAGTGTATTTGGCAGTCACATACTAAAATGGCAAGGGGATCATAAAATGTGAGCTATGGTTTGGCCCTCATTGACCTAGATTTGTACTCTAGAAAGCCACACTTTCACTGGGCAATTGTCCAGCCTCCTGCATCTGCACAAATCAGACTCATATGTTTAATATCATAAATGAGCTATATGGTTGTTTGTTTTTTCATATTTTTAGACATTTCCCAATCTTTTTATTGTCCATTTAATTCCTATAAACCCATAATGGGTAAATAACCCTTCTTCTAAAAGGTTTTTATATTAACATATTCTTTTTGACCTTACTCAAACAAAACACAGGCTTACCTAAAAGCCCTTGGTCACTCAATAAAATGTATCATTCATCCCATGGTGCTTCATAACCTTGCAGAGAAGCGTGCCTCATATATAAGATCAATAATAACTGCGATGTACTCTGTACAGGCAAGATTTGGTACTTCCTTCATGAAAGACTAAAAGACAGTAAAAAGAATAGTGTTACTGTTACTGGGCACATTTATTCTTGTTTTACAAGCACTATGCAATTTAATTTAACTTCCCTATTCCGTAATCTGTACTTCTTTCAGAACACTGATACGAAGGAAATGGCAAATCAGAAGAGTCTAGTAAGCGTGTGTTTTAAACATAAAGCAGGAATTATTAGATCTACCATGTGTCAGATCTTTGTTCTTGGTTCATCAGGCCACAATGCATGGCCAAATCATTTATCTTATTTTTATTTCAAGACTACAATTGATACACTGCGTAGTATAGCAGTTAGAGAAAATGATTAATAGATCTCTTTAGTGTCTGATAAATGGTCGAGAATATAAAAATGGAACAAAGGAAACAACCACCATAGGCTATCCCAATAGTGATTCAGATGTGGAACTGCAGTTTTCCACCTATTTCTGGAAAATAGGGCAATAATCTGATGAGAATAATTCTGTCTTTTCCCACTCAGGGGCTTCTTATTTACAAATAGATTTATAATCTTAATTTATTTTCTGATAATATAGCAAATTAGTACTATATTTTAAACAGACCATGTTTTCTAAGTTTTTAAAACTACTTTCTTTATGTGTCTAATTTAATGTTAATGGGTGCTTTGGTTCAGCTGGGGGGTGAGATTGAGTCAGTTGTTTCCACTTCAAAAGCAGAACGTTCAGCCCACGATTTGTCAGGTGATTATGATCTGCTTATGTTCATTCAGGTGGCCACTGAATTGCCTGCAATCTGCACCATTAATCAAGTTGCCTACTTGGTTGTTAAGGGAACTGAAAACAACGGTTTAGTTATTTTTTCCAATCTGGTGTTTTTCGTGTTTTCACCACTTTATCATGTTAGTTACTCAATTTCCCCATTTTGCATGCACTTTTTCACTCACGTTTGAAAAATACATCAGTCAGTGTACAGGTGTGATCATAATTTTAGCCTGCATAAAAATATGGCAATGCTTTTTAACTCGATCTTGATAAAATGCATACTAAAATTTTCACAGCAAGAGATGTAGCTTGTCTCCAAAAAATGGGTTTAGTTCAGTAGCATGGGAAATAATAACAGAATCTTTTTTCTATTTACCAATCAAAATTATGTCCATGTATTTCCACTATTATTATCTACTTCATGCTTAGCAGAAATACTTAAGCAAATATTAATAATCAGTATAATATTGCTGAGGACTTTGACTCTGTCTTCAGAGGTAAAATTAAGGAGAGAGCAGAGCTATTACCAAATGGATTTTATCCACAAAGATAAGTACCTAGAAAAATTTGGCCAGAGCAAAACCTTGTCTTCAATTTAGAGAATTCTTTCTTCAATCCATTTTGCTCTGTTTTTAAAAATATCAATTAAATAATTCAACAAATATTTAATGGACACTTATTTTGTTAGAGGCTTTGAGTATTCAACGGATGAGAATATCTTCAAGAAGTTCTAGAAATGGGGATTCACCATGAATTCAATCCCACACCCTCTCTCCAATCCATAGCCACTCACCAAATCTCCATTTGGTACCCCAACAGACCAGATAAAAAATTATGGCATTGAAAGGGTGATACCTCTGTTGAAAAATGCATGAAACAAGATACATAAATTATGAAACATACTCAAATCTTCAGCTAAGTGTAAAAAATGTATACATTTTTCAATATAGAAACATAAATTTACAATTTATGATCACAAACTTTAGGAGAGATGGGTCACTATACTACCCAAGTTATATGTATTGTACCACATCCCAAGCTGTTTCTCCCTGTATATTCTATTCCAGTAAAGCACAAAAGCCAAACAGCCATGCCAAGGACAAGGACAGATTTTCACAGGTGCACACAGAAAGAGCAAGTAACCAGCCACATGTCCATTGGAGACTCTTTGTTTTAGCAGGAATGTCCTCTGTAGTGACATCTAGGTTCCTCTTTTTCCTAATAAAGAAACTAGGTCCCCAGAAGGAGATAGTGTCAAGAGATAAACTATAGGTATTCATTTACAAAATGTTTTCTCATTGTACATTCATTTATTGGACATACATTGGATAAATATTTCGATAGTCTATCTGTCATGTGTCAGGAGTATGACATTTGCCAAGAATCCCTTAGTTGCCAGGTATTGCATTAGCTTCAGTAGTGTTGTGTTCCCTAGAAGGAAAATAAAAATCCTAGAGCACCTCAGATCATTCCCTTATCTTTCACCCATTGAGCTACACAAAGTCTTATAACTTCTGTTGAAGAAAGCCATACGAGTCAGCTTGGAGTGAGAGTCCCAAATTTTCTGCAGGGAAAAGCCTTCCTATTATGAATATTATTCTTCAAAGAAATTAAAATAGATTTTTCTGCCTTGTAAACCATTATTAAAGAAAGAAAGAAAACTATGAGCCTAAGGCAAACCCTAGTTAACACCTAAAAATAGAGATATTTCTGCCAAAAGCTATGTAGAAGAAAGCACAGAGAAAATACTGCTTTGATCATCTTTCTTTGTTTCTACAGTGTTGGAAACTTTAGAAACAAAAAACTACTTGAAAAAAAAACTGTAAATGAGATATTTCACTTAAATAAAATGTTATTTTACCTGAAAGGACCTTTTTTCCTTTCGGTGTGAAGCAACAGTAATTTAATTTAGGAGGCTGTTAACCTCCAATGTAACAGATATATAAATCATATTAAAAACACCTTGGAATTTGTAGTGAGCAATGAAATAGATCCCAAGACCAATAAAAGAGGTCCGTTAAGTGACTTATCTAAAATGTACACCAGGTAACAAAGAAGAGGATTCGAGCTTAATTAAAACCAAATACCCAGTTTCCTTTTCCTATCTTTCTATATTTTTCTCTTCACTCAGATATAGTTTCAAAGTGATGTTTTCATTCTTTCCATTAAGATTTCCTTTCTTTTCATTTTTCTCTTTTTTATAGGCAGAGTTTGTCATAAGTTTGGAAGCTACTAAAAAGAGCTTGGTCCATTTAAAAATGGAAACCAACTCACTGCTTCTCAAGTATTTGATTAAAAATTTTGCCTGGGTTATGTTCACAAAATACTATTTTTGTATGATTATATTACAACAATTATATCATCCTGAACTAAAATTTTAAAATACTTTGTTTAGGGTAACTATTTTCACATTTTAAATAAAAGGAAATAGATTTAAGATTCAGAAACTCAACAGGGGCTTGGAAGAACATATGTAATATGAAATCATTCTCTGTGAGTCAAGGTGATATTCTGTTTTTCAAAAATTTTAAATAGGACTGGGCAAGATGGAGGATGAGAAAAACCTCCAGCCAGAGTGTCTCTGCAAGAAAGACAGATTTTAGAATAAAGTGAAAAAGTATAAACAGGCAGACAAACACAGATTGGATGAGGGTTGGAAAAAAGGTGCCTGAAACTACAGGAGACTCCATGGGAAGAAGTTGCAGTGGAGAACTGGAAGGAGAAAGGCCCCCAGAGAGGATTGGAGGCCAGTGACAAGGGTAGGTGGCGCAGTTAACTTTCCCCTCCCTTGCATCTCAGACTGCTGGTGAGCTCCTGAGAGGTTGGAGAGACCTGTCGACACCAGTCCAGAGACAGCTGCCGCCAGTGAGCGGTGAGCCTCTTGCAGACAGGGCACCAGGCTCCCAGCTCCCTCAGCCACCTCCTGGCCCTCAGACCCCAGTCAATCGGCAGGCATCATATTACTTCATTCTTTCCTTCTCCTTCCCTACCCACAGCTGCAGAGAGAGACAGTTTAGCCACCACCCAAAGTCATCTGCAGGGAATGGGACCTTTCCTTTTGGGGCTCTACAGAAGACTAAGGGGTACTCAGACTGTGAGCTCCCTACCCACCAGCCCTCCCAGGTGCTGCTTGCCTGGTGACTCCAGGAGATCTGGGCAAATCTCAAGGCAGAGAGACATCGATTAAGCTTGGGCACCCCATGGGTGACTTGAGACCAGCACCCTTCTCCCTGGCAGGGTTGGGGATTGATCTCCAGGGCCCAGGGGACAAGCCTGCAGACCAGACTCCATACACTCAGGTCTCGATCACATTGCCCTGGGGCACGATGGGTTATTTGTGAAGGAGCCTACTGAGGTGTGTGTGCCTTCAGAGGCAGATCAGCATGCTTGAAGGGCATCCCTCCTCCCACGGGAGGGCAACACTCCCAGCTCAGGCTGTCATCCCGGGCAGGGAACCTCCCAATCTGCATCACAGCCAGGGGAGATACACTGGCTTGAGGTCCTGGCTGCTGGCAGAGGCCTAGGAGAAATCACGGAATAGGGGACGGTGGAAAGGAGTGAGGCCTGCTCCAGAGCATAGGTCTTAGACAGCCCCACCCCCACACACAGACTTTTCAGTTGAGTGGGGCCATTTCAGCCCCTCCCTGGCAGTTTTTCCCAGAAACAGAGAACAGATCTTATCCTGCTAACAGCATTTGTGGAGCTTGAGGGCAGGCTCACCCAATCCATCTCTGCCCTGCCTCACTCTCCCACCTCCCCCACTGAGGTAGAGAACAAGGACACACCTGGAAGCCTCAGGGCCCCAACCACCACCTGAGGCACTAGAGTGCCTCTCCAGAGGAACTAGAGCTGGTTACAGGATCCAAAAACAACACTGCAGCTTGCTTCTTCCAGCTAGCACCCCATACTGACAGGTAGGTCATTTTGCACACCCTTTTACTACATCTACTGACTCATCATATAGGGTGTGGTCGAATCTCACCCACAAACACCACCTACTGGCTCACAGACTAAACAGAGTGTGTCCATTATCCAAACGAAAATCTAAATGTAAGAAGCAACAGCTGATCCAGATGGGAAGGAATCAGCAAAAGAACTGGAAGTATGAAGAATCAAATAGAAAGCATACTCCCAAAGGGGAACACCAACTCTCTAGCAATGGACATCAACCAAATTCAGAACAGTAAAATGACAGAAGAATTTCAAACATGGATTTTAAGAAAACTCAATGATATGCAAGAGAAAATGGATACTCAGCACCAAGAAACCACACACAAAAAATCCAGGACTTGGAAGAAGAATTCACTAAAGAAATTGAAATATTAAAGAGAAATCAAACAGAACTTCTGAAAATGAAGAATTTATTCAAGGAATTACAGAACACCGTGGAAAGCCTCAAGAACAGGGTAGATCAAACAGAAGAAAGAATCTCAGGGATTGAAGATAACACTTTTGAAATTAAAAAAGTCAGTTGCAGAGATAGAGCAGAGAAATAAGGGAAATGAGCAAAGCTTACAAGAAATGTGGGATTATGTGAAGAGGCCTAACATGAGAATCACAGGTATTCCTGAGGGTGAAGAAGAAAATACACAAGGGTTGGATAAGATATTTGAGGATATAATAGAGGAAAATTTCCCAAGCATTGCTAAAAATCTAGATATCCAGGTACAAGAAGCTCAAAGGACTCCTGGGAGATTCATTGCAAACAGGAAGACACCACGACACACAGTAATTGAGCTGTAAGGTGAAAGAAGCAGGTAATCTATAAAAATTTTAAATAATTTAATTCATTTGGAAATAATGGAAAGAGAATATATTCTATGCTATATACAGCAATAAAATATTACATAACCCCTTGTATCATCTCTTTATTGATTTTTTTTGCTATGTATCACTGGGAATGACATCTTTGCCAGTGGAGAAAAACAATTTTTTAAAATGATATCATTAAATGGACATAGCCAATGGACATCTGCTTTTCATAATCTTGATGTCCTACATTATTAAGTTATCAATCTGAAATATATTTTAGCCAGTAGTGTTATCTGTTGCTAACAAGAAGAATGTGGTGCCAGGAAAGGGAGCATTATATTATACTATCCCAGTTATTGACATTTCAATAGCCAAAAATTGCTTCTTCAATGTGCTTCTTTCAGATCTGAATATGGCATGCACTGATCCAGAAATATGCTCACAGTGTGTTAGTGTTTCTTCTGTTTGCAAAATCTAAAGCCATAGAAAAATAGCAGACCAACTGGCATGGGCAGATGTTGCATCTACAACTATGTCTTTGTGAGTCTTCTTTATGCAGTCTCATGCCCCTGCAGAAGAAAGCCCAATTTGGGGCCTACAGCTAGTTTCTGATCTCAGTCAAAGCAGAGAAAATGTGTTTGTTTTCTGAAAACACTTTTACTCCTTGTTAAAGCGCCCTATTTGGGAAATAGGTACTGGGTAGATAGTTGAAAGTAAAGCTGAATTAGTTGACTTTGGGACAGAATGTAGAGAATAAGACAGGGAGGTATATCTTAATCTTGGCACAATTGCAGAGGAAAAGGAGAGAAGGAAAGGGGGAGTGAGGCCGGAAAGGAGGGACAGTGATTTGAGGGAAGGAGCTGCTATCGACCATGTCACTCCTGATAATAGATGTGGCTGATCCCTTGAACATGACAGAGGTTCTCAGAGAGGCCATGAAATTAATGTGCCTCGCAACAATCTACATTTCACTATTTCCCACTGGTCTAAATCTGCCCCATGCAGTGTTAATATCTTTACACTTCTTGATTTGTCATTGGGATGCACTGGGTAACAACTGGAGTAGCTGGAGCCCCCAGAACTCTGGTTTGGGCAACATGCAGATTCTACTGGGGATAGAGGGAGGTATTCTGAACCTGTACTCGTATCTGTAAAAATAGTGCATGTCATCACTAGGGTTGCACCAGCAAGCCAAGTAAATGTGTGCCTCTGGGGTCATGCAGAAATTGAACAGTATGTTGGACTAGAAGCAGCCTGCATTTGCTTCTCTCAAGGAGAGGATTCAAGGTTGCAGATAGAGGTTTACCCACAGATAGACTGTCTTAGAGAGAGCATTGTGAATTGTCAGAAAAGCAACTGGAGACACTCAAAGTCGTGGAGAGAGAGGTGGGGTACCTGGGAGAAGTTTCTACAAGTGGGGAAGGGTTAGGGAAGAGATCTCCGGGGCTCCACACTCCCCAGTGAACACTGCAACCCAAACTTTGAGGGCACTCACTCACCACAGCAGGGATCCAAACCGATAAGGGAGTGGCATGGAGACTGGGAATAAGCATTGTACCAGAGAGCAGGCACAGTAGGGTCCTGCCAGCTTCTGGTCCCAGGTCACTACAACAGATGCTATTCTGTGCTCTCAGCCCCAGAATGCCCAGTCTGCAGAGGAGTCAGCTCCACTGTAGCCACCTTCCCATTACCCCTGCCTGACCAGGGAGGGATTAGGGAGGGTGGGTGTTCTCATGAGAACTGTGACTGAGTGTCAAACCCCAACTGGCCACTTCCCAGAGATTGGAGCACAGCAGGTGCCCACTGGCGCTCGGTATCTGCCCTGGCCATCTCACCATCTCAGTAGCACTACAACTGCCACCTGAGTAGCACCATAGCAGCAGCCACAGTTAGACCTGGGCACAGGGAGAGCCTCAGCCACATATCTCCCTGCCCCACCAGCCATGAATGGCCCAGGTGCTGTGGCCCAACAAGCTATCCCACCACTAGCTGCAGTTCCCTAGGCACAACATGCCTAGGTGCTGGCCAAGGCCCCTCAACCTGTTTAGGTGTCTGCCAAGTTCTCACATACTGTAGGCACCCATCAAGGTCTCATGACCCAGCCTGTTGCCAGCTTCAGTCCTATGATGTGCCCAGGTACCCAGCAAGGTCCTGTGATGATCTCAACCACCTGCCTAGATCCTAGAACCCACCCAGGAACCCACCCAAGTCCCATAAGCAGTGCAGGTGCTGGCCAAGGTCACATCACCTACCTCCATGGAGAAGGACTTGCCCAAACCCCTGTCCAACCTTCCAACAGCAGCCTAGGGACCAACCCACCACCCCAAAGGAATATGCCTCAGCACCAACTCAGACTGTGACAACCACACCTGAATAGAATGATACAGGAACATAGCTACATTACAGGCTCTCAGTGCCTTCACCCCTCTCCCACTGAGTCAATCCCCCAGAGTAGAAAACAAAAGTATTATCTAGGGAACTGTTCTTCTTCTAATTAAATAGGAGAGTTCCCTGCAAAAGAGAACAGGTGTGTGACAAATCTATCAGCCCTGAGCTGAGAGAAGAGGTTTCAGATGAGAAGAAACCAGTGAAAGAAGTCTGGCAATATGACAAAACAAGCTAGTTTGACACCCTGAAAGGATCACTATAGTTCCACAGCAACAGGCCCCAATTAAAAGGATGATATTTCATCATGTCTGATGAAATATCAGACGTGGAATTCAGAATATGGATGACAAATAAAATGAATGGGGTTGATGAGAAAGTTGAAAACCAATACAAAGAAGCCAAAAAAATTTCAGGATATGAGTGAAAAATATGAAAACTTGCTAAAGAGACAGACATCATAATAAAGGAAATAATAGAACTTAAAGAAATGAAAGAGTCATTTAGGGAATTATGAAACACAGCAGAAAGCCTCAACAACAGGCTAGACCAAGCAGAATAAAGAATCTCAGAGCTTGAAGACATGGCTTTAAAACTAACCCAGTCAGTTGAAGATGTAGAAAAAAGAATAAAGAAAAAATAATTATCACTCAGAGAAATATGAGACTATGTGAAATGAGCCAATATATGAATGATAGGTATCTCGGAGGTAGAAGAAGAAAAAGCAAATAGCATAGAAAACCTATTTGAGGGAATTACTGAGGAAAATTACCCTGGCATCACTGGAGATTTAGATATCCAGATACAATATGGTCATTGAACACTGGGAAGATTCATAGCAAATAGGACGTCTCCAAGACACAAAGTCATCAACCTGGCCAAAGTCAAAATGAAGCAGAAAATTCTGCAAGTTACAAGTTGAAAGCAACAACTAACCTACAAATGAAAACCTATCAGGTTAACAGCAGATTTTCTCAGTGGAGATCTTACAAGCCAGAAGGGTCTGGGGCTCCATTTGAAGTCTTCTTAAAGAGAAAAAACTGCCAGTCAAGAATTTTGTATCCTGCAAAATTAAGTTTTATAAATGATGGAAAAATAAAGACATTCCCATAAAAGCAAGGGAATTTGTCACTACTAGACCCATCCTAGAGGAAATGCCTGAGAGTTCATTATACATAGAACAGCACAATAGATACCCACTCTTATTAATATACCTGAAAGTTAAAGCTCACATCTCTTATAAAATAAAAACATAAGAGAAAAAGCAAAACAATAGGTATCATACAACATGATGAACAGAACAGCATCCCACATATCAATACTAATACTCAACATGAACAGTCTGAATATTCCACTTAAAAAACATAGGTTGGCTGAATACTACCCAAAATGATTTACAGATTCAGTGTAGTCCCTATCACAATATCAATGCCATATTTCATAGGTCTAGAAAAAAATCCTTTGTTTCATTTGGAACCAAAAAGAACCTGAATAACCAAAGCAATCTTAAGCAAAAAAAAAAAAAAGAACAAATTTGGAGGCGTCACATCACCTGATTTCAAGTTATACTATGAGCCTATAGCAACCAAAACATCAGGGTACTGGTATAAAAGTACCAATGGAACAGAATAAAGAACTTAGAAATAAAACCATAAACCTATGACCATCAATCTTTGACAAAGCAGACAACAAAATACACTGGGAAAAGGAAGTCTTATTCAATAAATGGTGCTGGGGAAATTGGATAGGCACATGCAAAAGAATGAAACAGGACCCCTGTCTCTCACCACATACAAAAATTAATTCAAGATGCATAAAAGAGTTAAATATAAGGCACAAAACAATAAAAATTCTAGAAGAAAATATAAGACAAACTCTTCCAGACATTGGTCCAGGCCAAGAATTTATAACTAAGACCCGAAAGGCAAATAAGCAATAACAAAAATAAATAAATGAGACTTAATTAAATTAAAAAGAGAGGAGAGGAGAGGAGAGGGAGGAGAGGGGAGGAGAGGGGAGGACAGGGGAGGGAAGGGGAGGAAGAAATTGACTGTACAAAGAATAAGTCTAGACTGAGAAAGTTCATTACTCAGGACAGAACTTGTTTGTGTTTCTATAGCACCTTTGTGTTTCTATAGCACCTAATAGATGCCAATATTATTAATGTGAACCCATTGTATCATAATTACTTAAGTATGTGATGATCTCTCCCCAAAAGATGGTGAACTCTTTAAGTAGGGTGACCTTACTTTTGGGTTTGTCAGGGAGTACTAGATTCACTACAGTTTAGATCAGTTAACATTGGATAATTATTTTAATTTCTTCTTTCAATTTCAAAGGGTCTTTGGATGATGAATTACAGGATCACCATACTCATTCGATATGGATCATGTCTTATTGAATATTAAAAACATGTTAGTGCCTAGTATAACATCTCCATCACAATATGTATTTAAAAGTTAGATAACCTTTTTAAAAAATGAAATAGTGACAAGATCAAGGGATTTGAATAATTTGAAATGTTAAAAAAGGAAACAGGGGGAGGAGCCAAGATGGTGGACGAGAAAAGCCACCAGTCAGAGTGTCTCTGCAAAAAAGATGAATTTTAGAAGAAAGAGAAAAAAATAAGCTAGCAGAGAAACATAGATCAGGTGAGGGTCAGAAGGAAGGGTACCTGAAACTACAGGAGACTCCACAGGAAAATGTTGCAGAGGAGAACTGGAAGGAGAAAGGTCCTGAGAGGCTTGGAGACCAGCGACAAGTGTAGGTGGAGCGGATAACTTCCTCCTCCTTTGCATCTCAGACTGCTGGTGGCCTTCTGAGCGGTTGGAGAGACCTGCCAACACCAGCCCAGAGACAGCTGGTGCCAGTGAGCAGTGGCCTCTTGTGGACACAGCGCTGAGCTCCTAGCCCCCTCGGGGCACCTCCCTGGGCGCAGACCCGAGCCTATCGGCAGATGCCATACTACTCCATTCTCTCCTTCTTCTTCCCTACCTGTGAGTGCCCAGAGAGACAATTTAGCCATCACACGGAGGCATCTCCAAGGAACAGGACCTTTCCTTTTGGGGCCCTACAGCAGACTGAGGGGTACTCAGACTGCGAGTTCCCTACCCGCCAGCCCTTCCAGGTGCTACTTGCCTGGGGACTCCAGGAGACTGGGGAAAATTCTGAGGTGGAGTGAAATCGATCCAGCTTGGGCACCTTGTAGGTAATTCAAGAGCAGTACCCCTACCCCTGGCAGGTTCAGGGATTGATCTCCAGGGTCCAGGGGACAGGCCTGCAGACCAGACCCCGTACACCCAGGTCAGGATCGCACTGCCCCAGGGCACAGAAGAGAGATCTGTGAAAGGCTCTACTGAGGAGTGTGTGCCTTCAGGGGCAGATCAGCGTGCCACAGCGGCAACCCTCCTCCCAAAAGAGGGTTGTGTACCCAGCTCAGGCTACAATTCTGGAACCCCCCGGCCCACCTAACAGCCAGGGGAGATCCATCAGCCGAGGTCCCGCTTGCTGGAAGAGGCCTGGGAGAGGCCACGGAGAGGGGGAGAGTGGAGGGGAGTGAGACCTGCTCCAGAGTGCGAGTCTTGGACAGCCCCAGCCCCCAAGCCAACACTTTCAGCTGAGTGGACCCGTTTCAGCCCCTCCCAGCAGCTTTGTACAGAAACAAAGAGTAGATTTTTGACCCTGCTAACAGCAGTTGTGGAGCCTGAGGGCAGGCTTACCCAACCCAGCCCCACCCAGACCCACTCTGCTCACTGAGGTGGAGAATAAGGACACACCTGGAAATTAAAGGGCCCCACCCATCACCCAAGGAAGAAGAGGGCCTCTCCAAAGGAACAAGAGCTGGCTACAGGACCCAGAAACAGCACTGCAGCTCGCTCTGCCCTGGAAGTGCCACCTACTGACAGGGAGGTCATCCTGCACACCCTTTTACTGCATCTACGGATTCATCATAAAGAGTGTGGTCGAATCTCACCCACAAACACCACCTACTGGCTCAGAGACTAAACAGGGCATGTCATTATCCAAAGGAAAACCTAAAGGCAAGAAGGAACAACTGATCCAGATGGGAAGGAACCAGCGAAAGAACTCTGAAAGTATGAAGACTCAAACGGAAAGCACATCCTCAAAGAGGAACAACAGCTCCCCAGCAATGGACATTAACCAAACTCAGAACACTAAAATGAAAGAAGAAGAATTTCAAACATGGATTGTAAGAAAACTCAATGATATGCAAGAAAAAATGGATAACCAACACAAAGAAACCACAAAAAAAATCCAGGACTTGGAAGAAAAATTCACTAAAGAAATTGAAATATTAAAGAAAAATCAAACCGATCTCCTGGAAATAAAGGACTTATACAGGGAATGACAAAACACCATGGAAAGCCTCAAGAACAGGGTAGACCAAACAGAAGAAAGAATCTCAGAAATTGAAGACAACTCCTGTGAATTAAATAAGTCAGTCACAGAGATCGAGCGGAAAATTAAGAGAAAAGAAATAAGCTTACAAGAAATGTGGGATTATGTGAAAAAACCTAACCTGAGGGTGATAGGGGTTCCGGAAGGTGAAGAAGAAAACACTTAAGGGCTGGAAAAGCTATTTGAAGAATTAATAGAGGAGAATTTTCCAGGCCTTGTTAAAAATCTAGATACACAGGTACAAGAAGCTCAA
>CAUYSK010022908.1:0-25309 GCA_963575035.1 Avahi laniger
CCTCTTGTATACTCCTGGATAGAGCTGGAACGCATTCTACTAAGTGAGGTATCCCAAGAATGGAAAGACAAGCACCACATGTACTCACCATCAAATTGGTATTAACTGATCAACACATAAGTGCACGTATAAGAATAACATCTATTGGATGTTGGGCAGGGGGGAGGAGGGAGGAGGGAGAAGGGACAGGTATATACATACACAAAGAGTGCGATGCGCACCACCCAAAGGATGGACATATTTGAAACTCGGACTTAGGGGGTGAGTGGGGGGCAAGGGCAACATACGTAACCTAAACATCTGTACCCCCATAATATGCTGAAATAAAAAAAAATCTTCCATTTGTGATTTATCTCTCCCAATTTCTGAATATATTTTAAATATCGAAAGAAAAAAGTTTCAAAATGTATTTACTTAAATGGTAAAGAACAATATACAAGAACTTTTTTCTACCTTGCGAACGTGTTTCATTCTGCCAGTTTATGCAGATCTCGCAGCGGTCCGTGGGTAGAATCCTTTACATGCAATTTCGTGACCTCGTAATTCCATGGTGTGACTTACAGTTATTTAAAATTGTAAAGTGTAACTGCACTGGGAACGGCGAGCTGAGAGTAGGCAACTCGCGTCCTCCTTCCGGATAGAAACATCCACTGGGAAAAGCTGCCAGGGAACACTGGCGGAGGGTAGCAGTCACGCGTTCTGGGCAGCGTGGCCCAAGTGCTTCTGTCTTTCATGTCACTGGTGTCTGAAATGCAGTTTTGTTTCCTCCAGCGCCCCAAGAGAAATAGCTGTCGGGCTACTCACACGGTTTTCGGCTCATGCAGAGGATTGGATCCTTTCACCTAGAAAGTGTCATCGTTGCAATGGGGCTTGTCGGGGAATCTGTCCACATTAATAAACGTGCTCCCTGGGACGGTAGGAAGGAGCTGTTGTTGAGTAAAGACCATCATCACTTTATTTAATAATAATGCTGTCCCTAAGCTTTCAAAAATCAAATTTAAAATTCTGAAATTGCAAACTGATTATTTTGTATTATATGCATTACGCCTATAGTTCTCTCCGGGTTACATTTTTAAGAATTCTGTTCTCAGTGACCTTCCTCGTAGTCCTCATCTTTTTCGTTTGGTTTATTTTTTTCTGCATCTGGAAGAGGAGACACACCTAACCACACGTGTGTGTGCAAACACACATAGAAATGCAGCAGAATTTTCCATGGGCAGCCATGTCCTCAAAACTAATTAAAGAGAAGAGCGTATTAACATGCGCACTGCAAAGCAAACCCCATTCTCTGTGGAATATTCTCTCGTGGAAATACAAGGACTTTATCTTTGGCACAGTGGGTCTGAACTAATTGAGATGTCATAAAAAAAAAAAAGTTAAGAAGGTTAGGGAATTAGGGATGTTGCAAAATTGTCAGTTTGCAAGAAGATATTCTTTAGTGGAAACACAGCCCTTGGTCGCAGATCTAATCAGTGGCAGGAATGGGGAGGTGAGGAAGAGATCACAGATGAAAAAAATGTCTCAAAGAGGAAAAAAAAAAAAAAGACCCTAATTGAAATGGGAAGCATTCTCATTTTAGCAAATGTTTTCTTAACAGATTGCTCCAGCCCTCTGCCTCAAGGTTTTTGATTAAATTAATGATGAGAGCGATAAGCTCCATTAGCGTTGCTGTTTCCACGGGGAAATTTTCTACAGCCTCTTCTTTTCCTCCCGTCCCCAAATCTCAGGTATGACAATAGAGTTGCTAATTGAGGCCAGAAGAAGCCAAGAAGATGAACTTATTATTCCCATGCAAATGCAGAGAGTCCAGGAAATTAATATTTCATGCGTGCCTACCTCAACGAGCGATGTTTCCATTATGGGCTTGGTGTCACTCAGCTGGGAAGCTGTTGCCGCGGCTTGTTGTCGTCAGAGAGGTCGTGAGCCTCTCTCTTCTGTGTCACGACACACCTGCTGTCCTGGGACCAGTCGGCACATCTGACATGTTGTGCTCGGTTGGCCCTCGCTGTGACCACGGATCTTTTCCTGGTGCAAATAGTTGAACTTGTTGTAATCCGGAGGACATTATCAACTTGATTTCCTGTCTTGGTGGTAAAGTATTAGAGAGAAAAAAAAAAAACAGTCAAATCCTAGATAATAAAGGGGGAAACGTATTTCAGTAAAACGAACCATAAAACCCATAATAGGAGATATGATAGGGACTTTTCCATAAAGCTTAATTGGCTTCTAAGAGCTTTGGAAAACACAGTAAAAAGAACGTTACTTCGAGGGCCTGAAATAGTTACATTAAATTATTCATAATCATTTTTTTGCCAAACACGATTATATTTCATAATCTGCTGAGAACTATTGTGTTAACAATTAACTCTGTGTGCATGAAATAGAGAGCGTGTTGTTGAAGTGAGTGGGGATGTCATCTTGGTTTTAACTTTCTGATTCTTGTTTTAGATCAAATAATAGATGTGCTACTTAAGAACAGAAACCAAAGGAAATCTTTTTATAAAGACAGGGTCTGTGTCTGTCGCCTAGGCTGGAGCGCAGGGGTGCGATCACAGCTAACTGCAACCTAGAACTCCTGGCCCAGCCTAAATCTTATTTAATTTACTTTTACTTTTCTAACCTTATAGAAAAATAGATATATTTCAGAGAAGGAGGGTGGAGATGGGGGACAGAGAATAATGGGCTTTGTTGGGGTTTCTACTATTCTCACTTAGGCTGTTCTTTTTGCATAGTCAGATATTGTCCTTTTTTGTTTGTTTTTTTAAGAGACAGGATGTCCCTCTGTTGCCGAGGCTGGAGTGCAGTGGCATAATCATAGCTCATTGTAACCTCAAATTCCTGGGTTCAAGTGATCTTCCCACCTCAACACTCCAGAGTAGGTAGGGACTACAGGTGCCCCCATGCCCATATAATTTATTTATTTATTTAGAGATGGAGTCTTGCTGTGTTGCCCAGGCTAGTCTCAAATTCCTGGCCTCAAGCCATCCTTCTGCCTTGGCCTCCCAAATCACTAAGATTATAGACGTCAGCTACCACGCCCAGCCCATCTTTCTTTACTTTTATGAAGAATAAACTACAGCCATAAAATGCTGTTCAATAGTAAAGAAACTCCAGGGTGCCTAGAGTCAAGAATGTCTGTTCCCCAAAGATTCCGATGTAAAGTTTGGAGGATGCAGAGTGATTTGTTTAGACAGACATTAGTGGAGAGGGAATTTCCGGTGGGAAATACATGTCTTAAATGAAGGAGAAAGGCGGACAATATTGCTTCTATTTGCCCGGATGAAGTGAATCAGCTGAGCTTGAATATTATAGAGGATAGATCTCCCGGAGAACAGGCACCAAACCTTGACACCTAATAGATGCCTGATCTGGAATTAAATTCCAGGACGCCCTTGGTTTTAAACTTCCTAATCTCAAGTACTAAACACACAATTTTATAGAATTTGATCAAAACAGCTTTTGTCCTATACTAAAAAATTTTCCTCATTTTAAACTGAAACTCTTTTTAAAATGTAACCCAGATTATTGCATTCCACTTTTCTTTTGTTTTTTTTTCCAGCGTATTATGGGGGTACAAATGTTTAGGGTACATATATTGCCTTTGCCCCACCCGAGTCAGAGCTTCAAGCGTGTCCATCCCCAAGACGGTGCGCACCACACCCATTAGGTGTGAATATACCCATCCCCTCCTCCCCCCTCCCATTTGCGGGACACCCTATGAATGTTACTAATATATGTGCACTTAACTAACTGTTGATCAGTTAATACCAATTTGATGGTAAGTGCATGTGGTGCTTGTTTTTCCATTCTTGGGATACTTCACTTAGTAGAATGCAAACTAGTACAACCTCTGCGGAAAGCAATATGGAGATACCTCAAAGAGCTACAAGTAGAAGTACCATTCGATCCAGCAATCCCATTACTGGGCATCTACCCAAAAGAACAAAAGACACTCTATAAAAAAGGCACCTGCACTCGAATGTTTATAGCAGCACAATTCACAATTGCAAAGATGTGGAAACAACCCAAGTGCCCATCAGTGCGTGAGTGGATTAATAAATTGTGGTACATGTGTACCATGGAGTTCCACTCAGCAGTCCACTGTTCTGGTCCTGGTTTTACTATGTCACCCACAATGACAGTGTGTTCAACCAATCTGCCTCCCATGAAAGATAAGATGATGTTTTCTACCTTTGTGTTTGAAGCCAATGTTTTGGCAAATTTATTTACTATTATAGTGCATTCTAGTGGAATCTAAAAGGGAATCCCATTTAAAAGAAAGGAAAACAGAATGAACAAATAAATGAGTTTAGATCAATTTAGAACTCTAAAAAATCTTTTATGTATTTTAGCATATGCATCAATAAAACATAGCTTTATAGGGAAATATTTATGAATCCCCTTTTTAAAAATAAGTGTGCAAATGCTAATAGTTAGAACCAATTAGATTTGTTGAATCTAGAGACTTATGAAAATATTTATTTTTTGTTATGTGTCTCATTGACCAAATATATCTGACATCTTCAATGAAATTGCTTACAAAGTAGACTGAACCTGCCTGGATTTCATATCAGCCACCCCCAATGAATGTAACAACAAGTAACAGAAATTAGAACCTAAAGATACTGTCTTGCTACTTGTCGGATGAGTTATCATATTTTGGATTTATAATAGGTTTATAATAGTTCCGATAATGCTCATTATTTAACTTTACCTGGCTTTTTTCAGACACACGGGTAGTGTACAATAAATTAACAAATACTAAATGCTTACTAATGCTTTGTTTTCGCATCTTATTATTGGTTTTTATATTCAGGACCTCTCAAGGGGAAATGTTGAAAACGTCCTTTCTTCATAAAAAAAAAAACAGACTATTGAAATTATGAAAATATTGTGTTTCATATCAAGTCTTCTTTATATATAAGCTCTTGTAAACAAGATACATTATATCCATTTCTGTAAGAACATTTGCGCTCTTCTGAGCTTTCAGTTAGAAGTTCTAGAGGGCAATGATCCTTTGTTTTGGGTATTTTCTGTGATCTAGTGCATGCAGTAGAACATTAAGAATAATCAATATTTTATAAATGTTCAACATGAACCAGAAAAGCGCCACTCTGGGAATGAATTCCCTGGGCACGGAGCTCTGAAACGAGAAAAGTTTGAGAGTGTGCAGGGTGGCGAGGTGGCGGCGGTATTGCTACGTTGCCGTGACGCTTCTGTCTTATGTTCAGTGGCGCTCAGTAAATATCTATTTACTTTGGGCATGAAGAGCGTTTACCAGAAATCTTTTGCTGGCAGCCCGCTGCATTACAGTGATGAGAGCCGTAGCACATCCTCTCTGAAGTCGGAGGGAACGCGACGTGTTTCCAGTGTCCCCCTTTGCTCAAAGAACAGAGTCAAGCTATAAGATCAATTATGATTTCTTTCCGAATACAACTACAATGGGTTAAGCGAAAACCAATTTCATAGTATCATAAAGAACCTATGGGCCAAAAGGCAAATGGAGTAAAATACTAGGTTTTCTGACAGTTATTTAAGTTCTTAATGGTTTTCATCTTCTTAAGAAATTAAGAATTAGTTTTTCCATGAATGTTTACATAATATTAGCAGGGTTACCTTGTCTTAATTTCCCTGATGTAAAACTGAGTGAGCTCGAGGATATACTTAGAAACCAACCAAAGAACCATCTGGATATACTCTTTCTCCCTCTCCAGCAATGACTTATCACAAATTTGATGCCAATATTTCAGCCATTGGAAGATTGACTTTAATCTAAAGAAGTCTATAGTTTTGTTGAACTCAGTTCCAAATATTTCTTTATGGGGAAAAAAATAAGAGATGTCCAAAATATCAGAGATTATTGTGTCCGTTTAATGACATGGATACTCCAAAAAAACCATGGGCAGTGGATGGAGACAGTGAGCAGCAGAGAGCTTTTCTGAAGTCACGGAGGGAGGAGGAGGAGGAGGAAGGAGTGAGTCTCTGGCTGCGCGTGCACTATGAGAAACTGCTGCTGGCTTTGGTCGTGATGAATAACAGGGACTGCTCTGTAACTGTTGATGACGTTTCCAAAGAAAGTTAGATTTTCTCTTCATTACCGCGGAAAGCTTTACTTTCTCGATATAACGTATGAAGGCATTGCTAGCACGTTTTCTTTTTATATAAATGGTCAAGAGTCATGGGTGGCTAGTGCTTATTCAGCAAATGATATTCATTTATTATAGTAAAAGGCCTCAGGTTACTATAAATACTTCTCATCCACCAGCCCGGCATCGCTACTGAAATATACATTTTGGATGGCAGCATGACTGCTCATAATGCATTTTCCTTTCCTCGTGTCTTTCTTAATTTTCTGTTCCTTAAAATTCGTAACCAAGTTTAGTCCCCCAAATTGCTTAAAAGATAGCATAAAACGTCTCCTGGTTTCCAAAAACTGTCAACAAATCAAAGTGAAAAACCTCTTGTCATGGCATTTCCAATTAAACTTGTGTAATTTTGGAATGAATACTGGAAGAGAACAGTGAGCACAGACTGATATTTCAAAGGCTACAACTGCGTTTTGGAAAGTAAATTATTCACTAAGGCAAGACCAAGGCTATGAAGCTGTCGGAGTGTAAGGTCACGGGCGAGTGGGGTGGATCAGGATGGTACGTAAGACGAGTTGGGAAGAAACAGCCCATTCTAGAAAGAGTTCTCCACTGACTTTTTGCTCATTCTTATGCTACCAACTCTCCATACTAAAGAAGGGGCAATAAAATTTCTAATCACTTCATGTGACCATGAATTGCCTTAATTTATCAGTAAGTATTTTCTTTGGCACAAAAAGCAGCAAGAGACCACCTGATGTTCGGACTGACAAGAGTAGAGTTCGGAAAAGGAAACAGCAGGAAGACAAATTCCAGCTGCGTAAACTGTCTCCAAACGCTGACCCCTTAGCGAGCAAACCGATCCATTTTGCCAAATTCCAGAATTTCCCAAACACTCCGAGAAGCATGAAGGAGATGCATTGAAGTCAAATAAAGTGAAATACTAGGTTAAACAGAACATTATAAATGTCTTGAGGAGATAAAGCTAAAAATGTAAACAGTCATGCAGTATTTGGCTAAATTCACGAATGAACCGTAATTAAATAATTATGATTTATTCAGGGTACATTTGTGTGTATGTCCCTAATCTTTTGCAGTTGGTGTTACGGGAGAGAGGAGAAGGTACTGCTTATCTCAAAGTACCAATGGGATACAGAATTCTTTACATACAGAATTCTCTCTCTGTGTCTCTCTGTCTCTGTGTCTGTTTGTCTCTCTCTCTCAGCCCCCCTCCTCCCTCCCCCTTCTCCCCGACATTTGCTTTGTATTTTCTGTGTTTATATATAGTTGTTTTAATTACATTCAATAACAGATCAGGGGAGAGGAAAGAATTGGTGTGTTCACGACAAAGCAACAGGTAGCGACCACATTTTTATTTGGACTGGCGTAATGCCAGAAGCGTGCACTCAGCTCCGCGTGTCTGTGTGCACACTGTCACCTACTCATTCCCTTTGTCCCTTCCTCCGCTCCTTCCCGCCTCCGCCCCACTTCATGAATAACCATAGGAAGGAGGAAACAACTACAAAACGTTATGTCAATTACAGAGACTACGTATGATGCTAATTAGCTCGGGAACGGAGGATGCTCACCTCCTTTTTTTCTCTAAATTAGTTTTCATCAATCTGAACAACATCCCAAGGAAACGTTTTGGAGGAGAATTACAAAATGGTCATCAAGAGAATGATTTTTTTTTTTTCCCTGCTTGCTAAATGTGAAAATCACGATGCAACAAGTGCATGATGTCAAACGTTGGGAGTTTATTAATAATGAAAATCACAGGAGGGAGGTCAAAGAGCTTCGTGTGTGGGGACACACATTTAAGACAATGATTAAACTTGATGCACATTCAGAACTTAGCATGCTAGTTTATGTAAAAGGATTTATTAAATCTCCACCTGGCAAAATCATTTCCACGTGCAATTCATTTTTCTGCATGCCACGGAGCTCTAGCTTTGCATACTGCAGAGGGCCCGATGGTGTTCATCTGAAATGCACAAAAGAATGTGCTAGAGCGAGAGCAATGTCTCGAGGTCGGTTATCCCAGTTTTGAGTTGGACAGACTTGGGTTTTAATCTTGTTTCTAGCACTTACCTTGGCCAAGTTGCTTGGCCTCAGTTTCTCACCAATGAGAGAAGTGTCTAGAATCTACCTCCTAAAGCTACACCAAGAAATAAATGAGACAGTAGATTTACCCTCGTTTAAATTTCTGGAACAGAAGTGTGAGCTATGACGAGCATTCCTCTAGCTCTAATATATGCATTCGATAATTCTTTATTGAGTATTTACCTCATGGCAGATTGAGTACTCTGCCAGGTGAGGGCTCCTTTCAAACAACTTTTCCATTTCTCATACTATTACATGCTTATTTTTTCCAGGAAATACAAGCTACTGAATTATGTCAGGCATTTTGTTCTGTTGCTCTGTGACTGGAATGTGGCATGTGGACATTTCGATAATGGTACCTTAGAAGTTTTAAAAGTGAAAACATATTTTTTGTAATCCTGATAAAAGCATACTTAAGCTAACTGGACCTAAAACTGTTCTAATTGTCAGAAAATTCGCACTTATCCTGAATTAAATTATATCTGTTTTTAACTTTGACACATCCGTTTTCTTTCTGTGCCCTAGCTAGAAAATTCGGGGAGCGTTATTCGTGGCAGTAGAGAATTGGCATCACACTCTTCTAACTCTCGCTTGTCTTCTTAGAGACCTTAACCATGTTCACCACTGTCCCTAAGAAAGTCTCTACTTGTTGTTCCACTTGGTTCTTGGAAGCAAACAGAGTTCAAGGATGAACTGAAGAGTGAACCTTTCCTAAACCAAACTTTGTTTCATCAGGGAAGCTACCGTGCACATCACAGCATCAAGACCCTCCTAATTTTAAAAACTGGTATTAGCTGTCATCTTTCAAAATCCCTCGTCTGCTGCCCACAGAAACACTGACAAGGGTTTCCCTGGTCCCTGCCGACAAGCCAGTCCATTCCATAGAATAAGATCTTAAAGGTCCTCCCTTATATTGACTTGAATCTTCCTATTTTTCCATTTACCAGTTGTATGTCTGCACTCTGGACATTCACAAAAAAAAAAAAAATTATTTTAAAGACCCCTTTTCTTTGCTTATTTTCTCCAATTTTAATCTTAGCGTGGCCATTTCCACCCATGTTTTCATATGATGTGATTAGGTTTGAAGCTGGGGAGAGGGAAAAAGGGGCGTTATTGTCTTTTAATTATTGCCAGAATAAAGAAAAAGCAACGGGCCAGGCGCGGTGGCTCACGCCTGTAATCCTAGCACTCTGGGAGGCCAAGGCGGGCGGATTGTTTGAGCTCAGGAGTTCGAGACCAGCCTGAGCAAAAGTGAGACCCCGTTTCTACTAAAATTAGAAAGAAATTAATTGGACAACTAAAAATATATAGAAAAAATTAGCCGGGCATGGTGGCGCATGCCTGTAGTCCCAGCTACTGGGGAGGCTGAGGTAGGAGGATCACTTGAGCCCAGGAGTCTGAGGTTGCTGTGAGCTAGGATGATATCACGACACTCACTCTAGCCAGGGCAACATAGTGAGACTCTGTCTCAAAAAAAAAAAAAAGAAAAGAAAAAGCAACGATTATAAAAAGTGATTTTCAAAGCGCTTGAAAAGTGGTCTCTCAAAGTATAAGGGTCTTTGTTTAGAACGATAGGGTCACATTTAAGAGTCGCCATTTAACACCTATGATTCCTGAAGCGATAAATCCATTTTACTTATTCATATTCTCTAATTACTCATCATAGACACCCAGGAAGGTTGCTAAGCATCAGGGTTGTTTTGAAAATGAATTCTGATGCCTTATTTTGAAAATCAGTGCCTTCATGAAAGTGAGGCTTTGAACTCACAAAAACCAAACAGTTGACCCAATGAATAGTGTGTAAATAGTACCCAGGGACCAGGAAAGTGACCGGTGCATGAAAGTCCCTCAATTAATATCAACTCAGTCAATGGATGATTAGTCTAGCATATTCATTGTTTTTCATCTGCTTGGGTTTTTGTTTTTTTTGGTTGGTTGGTGTTGGTTACTTTTCTTAGAAACTTATGTTTTTGGGGAAACTCCAAGTGTTTTCTATGAATCATCTCTGTTCCCAGCCCTTCCTCTGAGATTCCGAGTTAGGGCTGGGAAACTGTGGGTTTTTAACAATTTCAGTAATTCCTTGTACCAAGTAATTTGAGTGTCGTTGCCCTGATTTATTTGGGATGCTTTGAAGTAGAAGGTTGTGACCAGAAGAAGAAAGTAGGGTACAAGTAAATGTAGACTAGGCGGAGACAAATATTAACGGCTAATGAAACTTCTGCATATCTAGTATTTTAGAAAACTATTTTTCTTGGCTCTTTTATAGTGCATTCATGTTTCCGGCGCTCCCTTTAAGAGTTAAAGAGGTCTGTGTCTAAAGTTTCAAACTGAGTCTAAAGTTTCCAAAGGGTAAGAAAAGAAAGAAATCCTTGGTTGTGATGGCCCAGGCTCAGATGGATTTATAATCAAGGGAGAGGCTTATGGTTATATGAATTTAATATGATGAGTAAATATTATTGTACTGAAGAGTTGGACTTTATCTTATTTCCCACTTGTAAAAGAAAGGTCACAATAATCTCCAAAATTCTCTTCTTTATATTTTCAGCATAATTATTCCGATCATCTTCTCTCCTTCACCGCACTGTATAACCTCCTCGAAGAAAATGGGTTTAAGTTCAAAGGCATTTTACTGAACCTGAATAAATTACGCCAAAATATTAGGTTACGGGTTCCTACCTGCCATTAACATCACACGGATAAGGTCATAGGCATTAATATTCCCATATAGAAGGGAATTGAGTTTAAACGTACATGTACATTTTATTAGACTAGCATGGAGACTGAGGGCTGAAGGAAGCTGATGTCACTGTGTTCATGACCACGTGATCCCACAGCAGTGAGCTCTATGTCAATGTTAAATGCAAAAACGATATTTAACATGCTAGGCCTTTGACATCATGCGCGAATAAATTCAGATAAAATTTCCCATCGCCTAACAATTCAAATCACTGCACTGTGCGCAGCTTGTAAGGGAGGGCGGGGTGTTGGCAGCTTAGACCTTTGTTGGCAGGGACACCTTTGGATGCTTGGCTAATTTCTTTGTCAGTATGACGCTCTATCTTCTTTTATCTGTCCCTTTTTTGGTAACTTTCCCTCTCTACCAGGCCTGAATTGTGGGAGAAAAGAGAGGGAGGAAACCAAACTATGAGAAATTTGAGGGGATTCTAAAGAACGGATAAAGAATTTCTCCTGAATTTCAGAATTTGTTACCAACCAGTCGAGCCGTTCAATCAGTTTAACCTGGTGTGCTATGTGGGGAAACGCATAGATCGGGCCAAAGAGCTATCAGTATTTGTCTTCTGCACCTCCACTACTTAATAAGGTACAGAGAATCTCCACTGTGCATTTGGATCTGAGTGCAAATTAAGAAACAGCTTTTCTGCAAAAGCAAAGACTCATCCTTCCCGCTTGCAGGCCGTATCTCTTGCATTGAAAAGACAACCAGAGAGCCATCCTGCAGCCAATTTAACACCTGTACATTTGCAGAGTTTGCAGTGGGGAGCTGTGTAGCCTAATGACTCGGGTAGCTGTTACTGGATGTTTATGATCTTCTGCTGCCTTGGTTGTTGCGTGGAGTCACAAATAGTCTATGTGCAAAAGTTTTCAACTCTTTGGGAAAAACATGTTTTTAATGAAAAATGTTATTGTGCTAAAGGGCACAAAACTGAGGCATAGGACAGTGCTAGAAAACATTGTCCCCAATCTGTGTCGCTCTCAAACTTTCATTCCCACCACTGGGAGAATGAATTCAGTTGATTATTCTGAATCTCATTATCTTCCATAAAGTGCAAAGGTAATAAGACCCTCCCCACAAATGTGGTATAATCAGAATAATTAGATGTTAGATCAGATCTGAGTGATGAGGTCGATGGATGGTAATTCTGGAGAGGAGTGTGGCCATCTGTAGGAGAAAGTTGGCAGCCACGCGCCACCACGGGTGGGCGCTGAGAAAGCAGGGCTGAGGAGACAGCAGAGAAATATGGGTCAGCGCTCTTGTGGGCATCTCCAGAGAGCAAGAAAAAGCCTTCCTGGGTTGCATTAGTGCCGTCGAGAGATCCTGGAAGCAGAGGAGAGGCCACTACAGAAAACTGAACAGGGATATGTCTCAGGATTATTAAAACAAGCAATGACTCCAAAAAATCAAGGAAGCTGTAAGACCAGCAGGTCGAAATGTGCTGAGGGCATTTGCATACAAGTTTGGGACATTGAGTGTAAGGAAGAGGGGAGGGGGTTTATCAAGAGTGTCACGTGGGATTCTCTCATTCTTTGTTGACCAAGATTTGTTGTATCTGTGCAACGAAACACTTTTGTTCAATTCCAAGAAGGATCCTGGGTGTGTAGATGGAAAGTAAGAGCTGGTGTTAGAAAAAGTTAAGAAGCTGAGAAATGCACCCTGGACGCTCCAGCGTCCCTCCCTTTGGCTACCTGGCCTTTCCCTGACCACCTGTCTCTCGCAATCTTATGCTCTCGCTGTTCTCTCTGGTGACAGTGGAATCGGTGACTCATTGTGTTAACTCTCACAAAAGTATTTACATATTAATAGTCTCCCAGGAATAAGGCAATAAATCATTTACAGAATAAATCATAAATGGTGGATTTTCAGGCATCAGTAGATTTTGGGGGGAAGACACTTGCCTTCCCACTGTATCCCATGCGATACGAAATATAGTGACTTCTAACTCAATGTACTCTTCATATATTCATTTATCCGACAAACCCTTATCACGAATCTACTAATCCGTGCCAGGCACAGCTCTCAATACTTGAAAAACAACCACAAGATAAAGGTCAGTTCCTTCAAGGAGTTTATAATCTAGAAAGGGGGTGTGGGAAGCTAACAGATTTCCAATAAAGTGTGAGGAGAGGAAACGGGTCCAGTGGGAACCTACGCCGGCTGGGAAGAGCCGTGACATGCAGAAGGTGTCCAGGGAAGCCTTCTCGGAAGAGAGACTATGGGAGTGGAATTTGTGTGTAGCGATGCCAACCTGGGCAAGAGGTTTGAGAGAGGGCAGCTTGGAGAAGACGGAGAAGTATGTGCGAACATAAAAAGGCTTAAAACGGCACGCTCCATGTGGCAAGTTCCAAGTCAGCTGGCAGGACTTCAGTGTGGGTGTTGGAGAGAGGAGTAATGACAAGTGACGAAGCGGAGAGGTGCACGCGGGGCCCTGTGCCAATCTCTGAGGTTGGCATTTGCACTGTGAAGAAATAGATAAGATTTGAAGTGGGCAGTGACATGATCGGAATCGTGTCTTAAGAAAAATAATATTCCGCAGAATTATGGCAAACCGATGGGAGGGAAGGAAGACGAGAGTCCGGGGCAGGCCAGTTAGGAGACTCTTGCAGTCGTTAGACAAGACACGGGAAGGTCTTTAATGAAGCAGGAGCGGTGGACGCAGGCAGGTGGGGACCCGTTGGAGGACAGATAATGACTAGTCTAGGGTCCCCAATCACCCCTGCTGAAAGCCATCAGGAAAGCTTGGTGTGTTAGTAACCAGCTGTATTCTCCCAGACATCGCTAAGCCAGCTATCAGGATTTTAAGCTCACAAATAAAGAGAGGGGATTGAGATCCACTTTAATTATGAATTTCGAATTTGCCTAATTTCCTCCAGTGCAATATACAGGTTCATACCGCAATATGTGAATTATTTAAAATACATGCGCATTTCCTGTAGTGTGCAGATTTATGGATGGATACGAGACGGTCTGATGCTAAACATATGTGTACATTCATTTTTGAAAATCAGGAAACTAGAGAGTTACTATTTCCTACAGCGACTTCTAAAAAGAAACCAAAAAAGTAATCGAAGGTGCCAGAAAGCTCAAGGGAATGAAGGAAATTGCAAGGAGGGGAAACTTGGCCACCCAAAAGAAGATAACTCTTTAAAATTCTGCCCTGTGTGCCCCTAATCAGATAGGCCGACTGGCTTACAGAAAACCCTTTATGGACATCCGAGTTTCTTTTGCCCCCTAGACCGAAAGCATAAATCTTGTTTCTCTAATAAAGACATGTAAGGCAGAAAGTTATGATAGTCTACTCAATATCTTAAAGTTAGATGTGCCAAGACATTGGAAGACATCCATCTTCCCTGTCCTGGTGATTCTCTGGTTTGTCCCAAGGGGCTGGGGCGTGTGTTTTCTTTGAAATTTTCAATAAAAGATAAGAAAATAATTTCTTTTGGATCATCAGCTTCCCCTGCCGAACGCCCGCTAGCTCGACTTGTAGAGACAATTAAACCAAGCATTGGCTCGGTTTAGGGTGGGCATCGTTATTGCGGCATTTGTCCAGTTGCTGACAAATTGCATTATTCCTCCGCCCTCTGAACCAGCAGAAGGTCCAGAGGGAGCCAGGTGGTGGGGAGGGGAAGCCAAGCTCACATTTGTCAACCCCGAGGCAGAGTCGGCCCAGGCTGCCCAGTCCCTTTGATTCTGTGCGCTGGGTAGAGGGGGTGGGGCTGCATTGGGGTGGGCTCGGCATTTGAAGACTGTCGTTTGCCTCTGAGCAGAAGGCCATCATCTCTAGTGTTCAGAGTGAATGTGACGCTCCAGATCCCTTCAATAATTGCCCTGATTTCTGCCTGAGGCCTGACTTTCTTCTAGTTAAATGTCACATCCACTAACACTGTCCTCCAGCGCGACAAAGTGACTCTTTCACTCTGCTCTGGGCAGGAGTGGCTCTGAGGCTGAGTCAGCATCACACACGTCCTTTGTGGACATCTCTCCACTCCTCCCTGCCCCCGCCACACCGAAAATTAATGGCGGATTTTAGTTAACGCTGAACCATCTGTTGAATTCTAAAGACGGGGTAGAGTTTTTAATGAATGTACAAAAAGTAAGAGAAGACAGGTAGTCCCTTGGGTGGAATCTGTCGGGTTTTTTCTTTTTTATGAACAGGACTGTGACCTACTAGGAGATGTCATGCCTTTGGAATGGTACAGGGACAGTATAACTCAGTAGATTAGGACAGTTTTGAGGAACGTGCAGATGTATGTAGTTAAGAGGTGCGTGAGCTCAGGATGCGATGCCTAACTCCTCTGAGCATCAGCTGTGTCATCTGCTTAGAGGCTGTAACACCCACCCTGCAGACCGGATGCAAACACAGCAGGAATGTAAGGTACTAGCACGGTGAGCCGTGTCAAGATCATCAGCAGTCACCGTGTTCATTGCCATGGTTGTGTTTCTATTTACGCTATGATCATCTGCTCCAAGACGGAAGAGCCCCAGATTAGCTGGAAGACTGGGAGTGGAAACATGCATTCAATGTAAAGTCAGCTGAGCTGTAACAGGAAGACTCTCCTTGGTGTCAGGCCAATCCTAGCTGCACACAGCCCTGAGCAAGAGCAGCGCTGCCTCTGCGCTCATGAACCGCACCCTCTTGGGGTGGATGAGGGCTGGAGCACGGTATACCTGCCACCCAGGCACGTCAAGAAATAGAATATTATATTTGAGAGTGTGATGAAGAGTAAAAGGGTCTGAGATGGAGACTAGTGGACCGAGTGAGAGCTTAATTTAGTTTGGCTGGTGAAGGAGGCCCCCTCCGAAAGCCCGATGTCAAATCCCCAAAAGTGATTCTCGTAGGATCACATTTGATGTCAAGAATTGTGCCCACCTCTACTAAGTAGTTGTACTTTTAATTTCCATTGATTCAAGAATGCACAAAGATATAAAAGGTGCTTGTGAATTTAATGAAAAGCTTTTACGCAAATATAGGCGGTATTCATCAGAGTTACACGGATGCAGATTTGAAAACCAGAATCACACCTGTGTGTAGAATATATTCTCGATTCTTTCTGAAGATAATGCCAGTTTGCATTTCAACTTGAGAATGTGGGCATTTTATAATTATCCTGAGTCCTTTGCGTTGTTTGAAACCGGCAGGCTGGGAATCACGGATAGAGTGGAAAGAGAATTGGATGGGGAAATAAGGAGTATTGAGCCCTATTTTCTTTCTTTCTTTTTTTTTTTTAAAAGCTAAGTAGGGCAGGGCTGTGGCTCGTACCTGTAATCTCAGCACATTGAGAGGCCGAGGCAGGAAGATTGCTTGAGCTCAGGTGTTCAAGACCAGCCTGAGCAAGAGTGAGACCCCATCTCTACTAAAAATAGAAAACTTAGCTGGGCCTTGTGGCACGTGCCTATAGCCTCAGCTACTCGGGAGGCTGAGGCGGGAGGATTGCTTTAGCCCAGGAGTTGGAGGTTGCTGTAAACTAGGATGATGCCACTGCACTCTACTCAGGGCAACAGAGCAAGACTCTGGCTCAAAACAAACAAACACTAAACAGAGAGCAAAAGTAGTCACTTAACTTTTTTGAGTCTATTTCCTCCTTATTGGAATGAGGGTAGTAACGTTTTATCTAACCTCCTAATGATTATGTGAAGTTGAACTAATCTGATAGGAATGTTCTTGCAAAACGTTTTGAATGATGGAAAGACAAAGTATTGACAATGGCTTGAAAAAAGGGATTGTAATCATCTAGAATACAATTCCATTGTTTAAAATCCCTAATTTGTCAGGCTGTGTAATTCGCTTGCTGCTTCTTAGATGTGGGAAATTACTGACATCAACTACCCTTAGCCTGTGTCCATTTTTCTAAATAATGTGAATGTGAGTCAGATGCTAGGCCCCAAAGTGAAAAGGGAGTATTATCCTCAACCCTCTAATCTTCAGGGAGGCCTTACCATATTACACTTAAGGTTATACTTACTTGCTATAGAAGATCACCCTTTCCTTGTAGTTGAAGTAGCTAGGAATGTCTCTTTCTCTTTTTATCTCTTGTATATGTGTATATTTCCTTCTCCCTTTATATAATGTAACCTCAGAAAGAAATTTCTGCACAATTTTTATATCAGAAATACTTTTGTGCCCTAAGCACTAATTTTTCACTGTGTTAAATAGCCAAACCTGATTTCCCTTCTTATTAAACAGTTCAGTGTTCAGTTAGTATATTTCAAATAATATTGACTCTGTTGCTGTTTACATTTGGTAACAAATGCTTTGCTATTGAGAGGCAAGATTTCCTTTAGAAATTCAACATACAGAAGATCAGCAATTCGTAAAAGCTTCCACAGATATCATATCTATTAATATTTTCATTGAAAGTGAGCCATACCAAAGGCAAAAGCATTAATTAAAACAGACTGAATGCATTTATGTGATAAAGAACAGAAAAGGAAGGTTGCAGGTGAAAATCCCAGACAACCAGAAACATTTTCACTCTATGGAAATTGCAAAAACACTTCCAACCATTTGAAACACATCTATGACACTGAAATATTCTTGCTATATTTCATATTCAGTAATAAAAAAAAAATCTGCTTTGAGGCCCTTACAGAATTGTTTAACAATTTAAAATAAATGCATTTAACAATACATTAAGAATGGCAAGCCATTTAATTTACAGATTAAGTGTGTAATACATTTTAACCATAATAGTAAAATGTGACATCTAAAAATAGTCAAATAATTCCTTAATTCCTTAATTAATAGTAATTCCTTACTTAATTCCTTAATTAATAGTCAAATAATTCCTCTATAGCCCCTAAGCAAACCATTGATTTTGACTCTCATCATTTCTTCTGGTTTTTACCTATTTATTCTTAAATAAACTGTTCATTCTATTATAAACATTTTTAGCCATTGATATTGCAAATTGCAGTTTAGCTCTGTTACAACCACCTTCTCTACCCCATAGGTTCCCCTCACCACTTCTCCACTATATAAAAGTAATATAGTAATGCCGATTACATTAGTATTAAGTGTTTACATCCTTTTGATTGTGCAAATATTATTCAAATGTATGAATATTGTATGAATTTACTTTCTTGTACCATTTTTTGTTTTATTTTTATTGACAGTTTGCTTCTCTGCACCTCCCCTCCGCCAGATTTCTAAGTACTCACATGAATATATTCCCAAATGTTTCCACAAAATTCTAAAACTCCTCCCAGAAAAGCTAAACACATCATGTAGTTGATCTGTTACCTTTTGGATCCAGTCCTCTTGGAGACTTCTGTTCTCCATCTCAGCTCCACCATTATTGGTTCCCGTTCAAGCTGGAAGCACAGATGAAGTGTCTCCTGAAGATTTCTGTGCCCACTGTCCTGGCCCTCCTACCCTCTTGCTTTTGCTGGACATCCTGCCTCTTGAAATTCCTCATGTCCCCTTGTATGTATACTCCACAGTATTGGTGAAACACACCCTTAAGTATGTTTCTCAGAATGGATAAGTGAGGATGGTAAAACTTGAGTGCCCTTGCATATCAGAAAATATCTTTATTTTTTATATATAGTCAATTGATACCACTGCATATAAAATTCTAGATAACTTTATTATCTACAATTTTAGCTTGTAATAATTCATCTTATTTCTATAATTAACATTTTTGACAATCTTCATTTGCTATTGTCTGCTCTCCCATTCTCTTGGTTCTGGTGTGTTTATAGCTTTTCTATTTCTTCAGTGGAATTAGGGATTTCACGAACAAGATGCAATCATTTCTGTATAATCAATAAGTTATGCCTCTTTCATGAAACCCCTGAAATATGCCCATTTAACATTATGTCTGATAAATTTGGATATCCAGTGAATTATTTTGATTTTAAAGGCAAATGTTTGCATTTTTGAATGGGCATATTTTTAAATAATGAAATTGTGGAAAACAGAGTTCAGACTATGAACCAGCTTTTGAAAAATATATAAATTGCTTTTACTTAATGTTATGAAAGCTTAAGATTTTAATTTTACTTTAATTCTTCAGGAGCATATAATGTACTTTATTTCTCGATGTTTGAGTTGCTTTTAAATTATACTCAGCAACTTAAACATGAAAATCGGAATGACTAAATGTTGTTAATGAAGTAGAGTGGCTTAAGGAACTGACAGTGAAAATAATCAGGGGTTATGACCTATTTTTTTGTTATATAAGTTATTTTTTTTTGCCATGTTCTGATAAATTTGGACTGTGAATCAAGTCTGCCCTAGTTGGATCACATGTAAGCCATAGGTAACCTAGAGTTGTCAGGTTTCATTGTAGAGAAATGAGATCACAAATGGCCCTAATGGAATCAAACAATAACTTTTCATATGATGTCAGCGTCTTCGAAATGCCTGCCACAGTACCTGTAGATCATGGCATCCTCTCCAAGAAGCCCAGGTTACATAATGCTGCACATTAACTAGAGCGGAAAGAACTTCTCAGCCAACCTGACATTAGTGCAAATGAAGTACTCCTACAGATGGGAAAGCAGGGAAATGGGAAACAGGAATAGAAAATTGTTTTTCCTGCGGGGGTGGAGTTAGAAGTCAAGATATTGGGGAGTCAAGAAACATTGGATTCATATCTTGATCTAGTAACAGCATGAAAGTTGTTTCTGTTTTTTCAGCGCTCATTAAATTAAAGCAATGATCGTCAATTTTTGCTAGTGCCTCTGACAACTCCTAACATTCGCGAATCTTTATTTTTTTTTATTTCAGCATATTATGGGGGTACAGATGTTTAGGTTACGTATATTGCCCTTGCCCCTCCGCCAGGTCCGAGTTTCAAATATGTCCATCCCTCGGATGGTGCGCATTGCACTCTTTGTGTATGCATATACCCGCCCCCTCCTCCCCCCTGCCCAACATCCAATAGATGTTATTCTTATATGTGCACTTATGTGTTAATCAGTTAATACCAATTTGATGGTGAGTACATGTGGTGCTTGTCTTTTCATTCTTGGGACACCTCACTTAGTATTTTTAACAAAGAGATTCAGGAGGCCTCTGGCAAGCAAAAGAATCAAAGTAAATGATGAAACATTTGTGTTGTGTCCATTTTATATGTTATGGTAACCTCCTGATGGCAGTTAATACTAACTTCCATTTATCGTGATATACAGTTTCCTCTTGTAATAAATGTAGTTCAGTAAAAACAACCGATCTCAATAAAAATATTCGCAAATAATATTAAAGGTGGTGAGCAAATGTGTCAGAAATCGTGGAGGTGGTGCCCACACAGCTGAGGTTTGGGAAACACAGCCACGGGGAAAGAAGACAGGAGGCCAGGACTTTGGTCCCATCCATGGCAAATCCATGACTTGGGCAGTTCATTTGACTTCTCCATGCTTCTATTCCCTCATTTAAAATGAGGAGTTGAACCAAATTCCTTAATAAATCCCTTAGATTTCTTAAATTTTGTGATTTCAAAGGATTTTTTTTTTTTGCACTTAATATGGGGTTTGTTTTTGGTTTGATGCAATTTGGGAGGTGGAGAAGATTCAAAGCATCTGATGATGGCCATCCGTAGCATCCCACCAAGGAGCATAGGGATGACAGAATAGACTAACCTTGTTTCTTAGACATTTAGAGCTGGCTCACCCTCAGATCATTAAGACTTAAACTCCCTTGCCAACACTCATTTAGTAAATGAGAAAACGAAAGTGTCCCAGAAAATTTATATCATACAGGTGAATAGTTAGAGGCACAGAATTGCTTATCCTTGGACCTTGGCCTAGAACCTTGGGTCCACTTTGGTCCTCTTTACTACAGCATTATGGTCTTGTGATACGATTTTCCTGACCGTATTATGCTTTTAAGAAGAAGTGGGGTTTTGTATCTGGATGATGCATTTTGTTTCTACATCGGCACATTTGGAAATAAGATTCAGGCCAGCGGGCACATGAACAACCACATACCTAGTTTCATCAAGTACCAGCTGCTAATAAACCTAACTCAAGACTACTATCTTTTTCCGATATATGTTGGGTAGTTTTGTACAAAAGTATTCTATTTTCCTTTGACGGTTAGATCTCATGGAAATATGGGGTGTAACTGGACCCCTCCTGGAGAACACTGTGAAGATTTGCAGACATTGTAAATGAGTTCAGAATTGTACACAGCTGCATTCTTTCTTTTTTTTTCTCATTGATGATATAAAATGAAAGTGATTCTTAACCATTCTCCTCCTCCATTTTTTTTTTTTTATGTGCTTTTTGGTTTTTTCCTCCAAGTCCTTCAAAGCCTATCGACTCTTCATCAATTTAATTATTGTATTATGTATGTCTAATGTACTCGCCACACAGGAGGCTGAGTAGTTTCCTTCCCCCAAGGTAGCTTTCTATGGCTGGAAAGCGATCCATCTGTGAGCTGCACTGGCCTCTTTGGAAATAGCCTCCTATTGATTACTCTGCAAGAGAGAACTTTAAAAGATTATTCAAGAAACACTACTGAGGAAACATACCAGTGTGTCTGTAATTATGACCTAAAGCAAATCCTTGAAACAAGGGTTTGAAAAAGATCCGTGGAGCACCAAAGAACAGTACCAGGGGTTGAGTGAGCTGGAAGGAGGTGGTTGTCACCAGAAGAGATGTACTTTGGAAACAGTCACCTCTGCAGCTGACTATGAATATGGAAAATGTGTATTTATGTCATTGCTATAATAAAGGTACTGTGTGTAAAAATATTTACAATGGCTCCCAAAGGGGAGCAAGAGTTTGAAAAGTAGTAGAAATAAAGACATTAGCAAATATTTCTCGAGCGCTGTTGACTTCCCCTGCACAGAAATTTTCAGTGGCTTCCTGCTGTCTGTCAGATTAAATGTCTTCTGTTCAGCTCCACCCTGAGCTGCTTCCCAAACATGAGTCCCAGGGCCCCGAACGACATTGAGGTTCGAGCTAACCCGACTCGTTCGAGAACGTGTTCAAAATTGCTCTTCCAACACGTTTTTGCTCAGGCTGTTTCCTCAAATGTTCTTGTCCCAGCAGACTCCCAGTTTCTCCCTCTGAAATTTATAATTTCATTAATACTCACAGGCTTATTTCTCTGAGAAGCCTTACCTGATTCTCTCAACCAGTCTTCTACTACTTCTTCTTTTTATAATTTTTAATGACTACCACACTTAGTCCTGTATTCCATTTAGTAATTATTAGCACACGTGTCTGATTTTTTTCTCTTTCTTCCCCCAAGACTGGGAAGTTCTTGACGTCTTCCAGAACATAGCAAGAATGTATACTCATCAAATTGAAAAGATATCTGAAATACCTTACAGTGCGTTTTAAAGAACTGGTAAATTACTGAAAATGCAGATCACTATTGGGATCACAGAAGAAATGTCTCAAGGTGACTTGGGATTAGTTTCTTTATTTAGGAAAAATGGGAGCCATATTTTTAGACTAAGGGACTCGAAAAAAATTGCTGCCAGGGAACCAGTATTTCAAATAAGTTTAGAAAGTGTTAGCTACATGGAGATTGTCATCTGGGGAATGGCATGAACTAAACTGGAGAGAAGAAATTATAAGATACAGTCAAGGGATAGATGGTTAAGGGCTTGTTATAGCAGATTTATATAATGATAGAGGGTTGGTATAGCTTGCAAATTATTTTTCTTGATATTATATCCATCCTCAAACACCACCCTGTAACACTTAGGGACCACAATCTTTTATGACCCTCTGGGGATTATCTGTTTATTCTTCTGCCCCTCTTTGTCTGTGTGATCAGAAGCAGAGAGAACCATGATTATGCGGTTTTATTCCCCTCCAGGCTAAGTAGTTCTTTAAGAAATAAACAAATGAAGAACCATTATGCCGATTATACAAAATAAGTCCCCAAGAAAAACGTGCTTGATCACAGAGCCCAGACTTAAACATAGGGCTTCTTTGTGCATGCCCAGAGCTTCCAGCTTGCCAGGACAGCAGGCTTAGGCAGAAGAGAGAAACCTGCAAACGCACATCTGATGGATATTGTACACGGGGTAGTAACTATTTAACCATTGGGGCCATCAGAGTGAAACATAGATGGTGTCTTTAAGTTGTATAATAGCATTGATTAGAAGTCATGTCTGAAAAAAAATTACAAGTGGGTAGAAGTGAAATTAAGTGAAGAAGTTGTATTAGTAGCATCGCGTTTCACAAAATGAATAAAACTACAAATGCTACATCTTTAAAAACAGCCTTTTAGGAAAAAGCTAGATAATTGGTATGCGAAATGACATAAAGACGGGAGAAACAGCATTTTTCCATTCTCTCTAGCAATAACCGCAGTGTCTTCAAGAACCACATGAGACACAATTCAAGAGGGTATTCTTGACACAGTCCGTTGTACTCTGATAACTCTCAAGCTTTCAATTAAAAATCGGTATTATTTTTTATTTCAGCATATTATGGGGGTGCAGATGTTTAGGTTACGTATGTTGCCCTTGCCCCCCCGCCAAGTCCGAGTTTCAATATGTCCATCCTTCGGGTGGTGCGCATTGCACTCTTTGTGTATGCATGTACCCGTCCCTTCCTCCCTTCTCCCCCCTCCCCCCTGCCCAACATCCAATAGATGTTATTCTTATATATGCACTTATGTGTTGATCAGTTAATACCAATTTGATGGTGAGTACATGTGGTGCTTGTCTTTCCGTTCTTGGGATACCTCGCTTAGTAGGATGCATTCCTACCATAGAGTACTATTCAGCTTTAAGAAACAATGGTGATATAGCGCCTCTTGTATACTCGTGGATAGAGCTGAAAAATCAGTATTTTTTAATTGCCAACCATGCATCCGGGGAATACAGAGGTGAGTGAATACAATATTGCTCCTGGCGTCCTACGAGAGAGGAGTGTATCACTCAACTCTCTGCTCAGATCCACTGAGCCTCAACTTCTCCAGGCCCTGGGCCACCTGTTCTGCCCCAGACCTCGGCAGGGCTCTGCCTCACCTCAGCCTCTCAGGGATGAGGTCTAGAATAAAAATAGCACAGAGGCACCGAACAGATATGCCAAGTTTTTTGTATTATTAGCCACTCTGTATTGTATTATTGGACTATGTTTTGCTCAGTAGATTCAGTAACCCCAAAGTGCATCCTAACTTATGCATCCTATAATACACATGGTAGACACTCTGTTAAGAAAGAATTAAAGCCCCCAAATTAGAAAATATTGAAAATATACCTCTCATATTATGTCTCAAGAAAAAAAAATATTTCTTTTAGTAATTAAGTCATCTCGGGGGAAAAAAAAAAAAAAGGAAAACACCTTATCATCCAAAAACTCAGTAGTTAAAATAGCAGAAAAGAAAATGAGAATATAAAGGAAGGAAGGCATTTAATGGCAATTTGGCTTTGGATGGGATCCCATTTGGCAGCTGCATTTCCTACCGCCTCATAAGAATTATCACCAAATTAGCAGCTTAAAAGCAACACCCATTTATTATTTCACAATTTCTGTGCATTAGGTGAGCAGGCAGAATTTACCTGGGTTCTCTGTTTATGGTCCCACCAGGCTGCAGTTCAGCCTCGATGATTGAGAAGTTAAGCATTATTTCAGGAAATATACATGTGAATATATGTAGGCATTATGCTCAGTTAAGGGGAAACAATGGAGACAGTCCCTATAGTTGTGGAACATACAATCTAATGGGAAAGACTAACATTAAAGACAAACAAACAAAAACTCTATTCCCAGACATAGTTAGCTTCTAATAAGTAGTGAATTCCAGGCTTTAAGAAAAAGATTAACAAGGAAAACCCACTTGGGTGCTGTAAGAGAATGATAAGGAAAAGTACTTTGGATTTGGTGAGTAGAGCATGCTTCCCTAAGGAAATGTCCTTTGACCACCTAAAGAAGGCCTAGAATTTATGCAAGAGGAAGGAAAGAAATCTTTAAGGAGCACAAACAGAAGTGCAAAGATCTGAGCCAGGAATGACTAAGTTCATCTTAGAGACGGGAAGAGGACCAGTGTAGCTGCATAGATAGATGGGGAGGTAGAAGGTGCTTCAGGCCATGGTGAGGATTTTATTAATACATGTATCCTAAGTGCCTGGGCGGCCAGTGAAGGGTTTTCAGCAAGATGGTACCATGATCCAATTTGAAAGCACTAAAGGCGAAAAAAATACTTTGCAATTTAAAAAATCCTCATTAACTTGAAAAGGTTCTTGCCTGTTTGTGGTATGTGGTGTGATGCTTTTTTGTGACACCGTTGACAAGGTTTCTGGTAGTCTCTAGGGAAGGCCCTGCTCAAATCAAAGTAATTGGCACTTAATCATGTCTCAATTAACAGTTTTAGAATACTGCTTTTAGCATAATACTTCCTATGTCATTTTTTTTCTTATGTCATACTGGTTGCATTTTTATTTTAGAGACATAAACGTTGTAGGTGACATAC
>CAUYSK010022909.1:0-12999 GCA_963575035.1 Avahi laniger
GCTTCAGCCTCCTGAGTTGTTGAGACTACTGGTGCATGCCACCATGTCTGGCTAATTTTTTCTATATTTTTAGTAGAGACAGGGTCTCACTCTTGCTCAGACTGATCTTGAACTCCTGAGCTCAAGCGATCCTCCTACCTCAGCCTCCCAGACTGCTAGGATTATAGGTGTGAGGCACTGCGCCCAGCCCATGTGGCACAGAATTATATTAGATTCTATATGCAAAAAAATTTGTAAACTGTTAGAAAGAAGTAACAATAATTAATGTTTATATGATGTCTTAGTCTTTATAAAGTGCTTCTTTATTCATAATTGTATTTGTTTCTCACAATAATCTTATGGGAGTAGTAATTATTGTTATGTTTGTTTTATAGGTAAAATACTTGGCTCAGAATCTTAATAGGAAAAACTAGAAATTGGTAGGTCTGGGATTTGAACATGGGTCTTTCAGCTCCAAACTCCATGAATTTTAATAAAACATGCAATTAATCATCATGTACTACACATTAGAAATTGAGCTAGCCCAGCTCTCAGGAAATGTGGATTCTAGTCCCAACCTTGTACCATCTGGAGTCACCTTGCTCAGATCCTCTCATCTCTGTTTCTTCATCTTCAGAATGATGAGACTTCTTCCTTCCTTCCTTCCTTCCTTGTTTCGTTCCTTCCTTTTTTCCTTCCTTCCTTCCTTCCTCTTTTTTCTCTCTCTTTTCCTCCCTCCCTCCCATTCTCTCTCTCTTCTTCTCTTTCTTCTTTCTTTCCTCTCTCCTTTCTTTTCTTCTCTACCTCTCCCTCCCTACTCTTTCTTTCTCTTTAGTTCTAGCCATCCCTCCCTCCCTCTCTCTTTTCCTTCCTTCCTTCCCTTTCTCGCTCTTCCTACCAGATTTAATCTCCTGAAAATAATTTTGTAATGATATCTTTAAAATTGTCCTCACTGACATTTCTAAATGAGATTCAAATATTCATGCAAAGACTGGGCTTCTTAGGCCCTTTACCCCTTCTTTATATTCTTTCATCTTCCTACTGCTGGGGATCTTCTCCATGGTGCTGGGCAGGAAAAGTGTCATGAGAGGAAATCATGGTAGGAAAGCAGGCTTCTCTACAGCCTCTAGCCCAGAGGTGTAGAAGTTGGAACTTGTTCATATGTGTTTCTATACCTGTTTTACTCCCCATTGATTCATGCAGCAAAAATGTATTGAGCAGCTACTACATAGCAGTCACTGTTCTATACATTAGAGGGAGAAAAGATGAATAAGATACCATATTTGTCTCAAGAAACCCAGAGTGTTAGTGAGCATGGGCCGCCAGGTAAAAGAATCTAAGAGAATACTTTGAAGTGTGTGCTCAGAGGAACATGCATGGTTTGGCATGGACATGCAGGAGAGAACAGACAATGGTACTGCGCCTGAGAGTAGAAGCAGTTCAGAAAAGCCTCAGTGAGGAGATGACATTGGAATTGTGTTTTGAAGGAAGTGTTTCACGTCAAGAGAAGGGGTGAGGAAGGGGAAGAATTTTCCAGAGAGAAAAAAAGGAATGTACAAAGCAGGGAGGTAAGAAAGAACATGGCCTCTTCTAGGAGTTATGAACTTTTTTGTATGGCAGGGGCCCAGGATATATGTGAGGAAGAGGTGTGACATCAGCCCTGAAGTTTGCATGTCAGCCAGAAGGTAAAGGAGGTTTGTATGCCGTGGAGGTGGGGCGCTTAGATTTTACCTTGGAGGCAATGAGAATCCAGCTTCTGCGTTATCATTCTGGCAGAAGTGGAGAGGGTGGCTTAGAGGGAAGTGGGACTAGAGGTAGGAAGACCAGTCAGGAACCTGTTGCGTAGTGGAGACATAAAGGAGGCGGCACATGTGAGCGATGTTTAGGAGACAGAAGTGACAGGATTTTATGGGCAGCTGGACATATGTTATACCCAAGAAGCAGTCATGGCAGTGGAGTGTGGTCATGCTGGAAGCGGGTGGTGAACAATGTGTGCCCATTGACTGATGAGACAACAAAGAATAACTGAGCTATTTGTTGGTATTGGGGCATGGAGGTTGGGGGGGGGCCAGGAAAGAGGAGACAGCCCTGGCAAAGCATCTCCCTCCCTCCAGGAGTTTGTCCTCTCTCCCTGTTCAAGGAGTGGTCTATGATCTGTGGACCAGCAGTATCGGCATCATCTGGCAGCCTGTTATGTAGAATTTCAGGTCCCACCCCAGATTACTTAGATTCTGCTTTTGAACAAGATCCCTGGGTAAGATATATGAGAAACACTGGTCTAGGAGAATTCTTGGAACTTCCTCCATTGGCAGGATTGTAGAGGGAGTCACAAGACACAAGTAGCATAAAGCATAAATAAAAGCACTGAAGATTGAAATTGTTAATCACAAGACTGTGGATATTCATGTTTCTCTTTGTTTTGAAGTTTATACTTATTGGGAATTATGCCTAATTACTAACCTGGCCCTCTGGTCTTTCTCCAGTCTGGTCTATTACTTATTTCTACTACTATCCTTTGTTCACATGTGGTACTCAAAGGTCTTAAAAGATTATACAGTGAATAAAGCTATTTTGGGGTGACTAAGATAGATAAATCTGATAACAAACTTGTTTTTACCTTTGTGGTATTTTCATGTACTAATTACTCTGGGGAAAACAAGGAGTTCATGAGTATGGCTTCTGTAAAGACTGAGCTAAATTCTCCAACTTCTAAGTCAGAGAAGGGACTTAGACAGGGGTGGGACAGGTTCATGTGGTCCTGGGAGGCAGCTCCAGGCATGGAGCATGAGATTGTCATTGTGACATCTCTCATGTGCCTCAGAAGCTGTTCTTTCCTCCAGACATGAACTGGGTGGCTGTGGTTTTGCCTTTTCAATCTTTCATCTATGTTATTACTATATATTAGTTGGGATGAAAATGATGCAGATCTGGAAATCAATGGATAGCTAAATAATATTTCATTGAAATTATAAATATGATTCAGGCCAATAATAGAAAAGAGAAAGGCTTTATAAAATGCCTAAAGCACACCATAAAGAACAAAATATGTTGCCTTTTCACAAGCTTGTGATGGCATTCAGCTCTAGAAACCAGCTTAATGTAAGCTTTGATATGCACCATCAGACTCAAGACTTCCAAAGTCTGATGATGTATTAGTTGCACCAAGAGCACAGTAGAAGGTAGATCACATTCGATTGCCCCTGTGATGACTAGAATGACTATATGTTAAAGCAGAGAAGTGACAGAGAATGCATTAACTTTAGAAGCAGTAAAGCAATGCAGTCTAAACAAATCACAGATGACTTCCAGTGACAATGTTAAGTTGTTTTTCAAGTACATAATGAATGATAGGGATAGTCTGTCTTAAACTATTCTAGCTTTTATGAGCTGCAACTGTGAAGGAAATTTATTTCTCTGTGGCAGGACAAAGACTTTGAAACATTCAAAAACACAACATAGTCCATAAAATAAAGGAATGGCTATTTTAAGTCATAGAAATCACTTTAGAGTGGTTTTTCAATAGCATTGTCCTAGGAAATACTGATATGGGCTCTCCTTTGTTTAGACGTAGGCAAGTTACTTTATCTAAGTTTTCTTATTTCTAAAATGAGAATCATCTTAACAAGGTCTGAGTTGGTCCGTCCAACCATCCTGTGTTCCTGGATATACAATACATAATTACGCTTATTGGCCCACAGGATCTCTATTTTAGCTCCTTGACTATGGAGTTTAAGATAACATGGCAGCAAAGGTCAAATGGAAATTCCTGACATCCTCCCAATCTCATACCAAAATTGAAAAGATGTGGGGGATGGAACAGTGGGAGTGGTGATTGTCATCATATTCCCTTTTTATCCATTCATTTGACCTTAGCAAAAGATGTAGGATGAACAATTTATTCCAAGTCTAATTAGCTGTTGGCTTGAGTTACAGTTGCTCGCCCAGATGTAATGCCTTTACTAGCACAAATGGACAAATTACGTAGCTATAGATCTAACAGTATTTGTTATAATTTTGGAGCCCGAGAGCACTCAACCTGTCTCCAATCATGCCAATAGTTTCATCAGCTTCTTAATGATTGTTTGCATATATATTATTGTATGATACAATCTGCTGTATCTGATGCCACTGACCACCGCCACCTCCTCCGTGAATTCCCTCTGCCCTGAGCTTCTAAGTTCCTGCCTCTGGAGTATTCAGGGCAGCTTCTTGCCATCAGTTCCCCTGAATGTAAGTAGAGGGGCTGGTAATTAATGCAGTATCACTTCAGGTATACCAGAGAAGCTCCCTGCAAGGCTGTGGTCCCCAACCCCCAGGCTGTGGACTGGTACTGGTCCATGGCCTGTTAGGAACCAGGATGCACAGCAGGAGGTAAGTGGTGGGCAAGCAAGCAAAGCTTCATCTGTATTTATAGCCACTCCCCAGCTCCTCATCGCTGACATGACCACATAAGCTCCACCTCCTGTCAAATCAGCAGGGCCATTAGATTTTCATAGGAGTGCGAACCCTGCTATAAACTGTGCATGCGAGGTGTCTAGGTTGCTCCTTATGAGAATCTAATGCCTGATGATCTGAGGTGGAGCCAAGGCAGTGATGCTAATGCTGGAGAGAGGCTGCAAATACAAATTATCATTAGCAGAGAGGTTGACTGTACAGAGACCATAATAAATCAATTGCTTGCAGACTCATATCAAAACCCTATCAGTGAGTGACAAATGACAATGCAATAATAATAGAAATAAAGTACACAATAAATGTAGTGCACCTGAATCATCCTCCCCAAACCCTTCCCCCTCCCCACACCAGTTTGTGGAAAAATTGTCTTCCTTGAAACCAGTCCCTGGTGCGAAAAAGGTTAGGGACCACTAGCCTAGGCACCTTCTTAGATTCCTCTTCCTAGATTCAGTTTCTTGGCTTAGGCAAGCACTCTAGAGAAGCTCTTTACTTAGAGTTAAAAGATGTACAGCAGCACAGGTGTGAATCTATGAAACATGCATCAAGGTAGCAAAGGCTTAATATCAGTGGCATAAAGCCCTCTCATCTCCCCCAGAACACACACAAACCTCTGTGAGCATCACTGCCTGCCACAGTCTCCTCCTCCAGTGTGAGAGTTTGTACCTCCTACTCAGCCTCTGCCCAGATCAAGACGAATGTATACTCTGATTTTGAAATGACTCTAACTCCTAATCTATAATCTACTTGCACATTTTATTTGATAAGTTTGTCTCTCACTCAAAAAAAGATTGTGAAAATAAATAAGAATGATCATGATAAAAGTGTGCCAAATAATAAGTATTAATTGTAGTAAACTAACATCTTGATACATCAAACAGCATGCATCTCTCAGTTGTTTTCCCTTGTTTGCCAATCTCTTCCCCCCATGTAGATAGTAAGACATGGGTAGGCATTTACTCAAAGAAATGTGTATTTTATTCAATAGTACTTATTTGGGAGATTCAATCCCTGGGCATCAAGAGTGAGGAAAAGGAAAGGATAAGAAGCTTTACAGTTGTCCCTAAGTTTTATCTGAGGATTCATCAGGGCCAACCACGGGACTTGAGCATCAGCAGATATTGTTATCTGTGGGGGCTCCTGGAACCAATCGCTTGAGAATACCAAGGGATGAACGTACAGTACAAGGTGATGTTTTAACATGCTGGCCACTGCTTCTCAATGAGTCATGAAAAGATGCAGGTGTTTGTGCTCAATCATGCAGAATGACTCCAGATATGCTATACAATGAAGCCACAACTCAGAATATTCTGCAATGGGAGAAAGGAAGCAGAGAAAGGAAAGAGAGGTGAGAGAAAGGAAACACCGTTGAATTCTCATTGAGAATTTTTTTCCCCACACACTGTATGAATGGATCTTACAAGCCACAGAGAGAACTCCTTCTGAGATCCCCTACTTATGTATCTGGATCTCTCCTGTCAAATATCTTCCAAACGGTTAAAGTTTTCAGCATGAGAAACTAACTCCCCCATACTTACAGTTCGTGACATCCAGTCCCTTCCTTTTGGTTGCCTCTCACAAAGTTAGATCCCACTCCCTGAAGTGTGCCACAGTATTAAATACAAGTTTGGAGGTGGCAGAAGGAGCCAGAGGCTCTAGGAATTTGAAGGTATTTTGGCCACAGCAATAGAGGTTAAGAGGCTGACGTGGGGCCAGCAAGTGAGGGTCTAACAGGGAGATGAAGACAAGAAAATCTGAGAAAGTATATATCATGCTTCTGAAAAAATAAATACATGTGTAAACTGAGCAAGAAAGAAGCCATGTCTGGCTACTGAGTCATCACTTCTGCCACTGATCCAGACATAGTTGGTACTTAGAACTTTGTTCACCCATTTCCAATTCCATATCTCTTCGCCCTCATTTAGTTAACGTTTTTAACCTAATTAACTGACCCAAACCTTCATTCCCGAAAGGTATGAGTCCTTAGTGGTGTTGCCTATTTGAGGTTACTTTAACTTTAACTGTTACCAATGGACATACACATACTAAGAGCTACTTCACGAGATGCCTTGGGCTTCAGTAATACTCTCATTACAACACCCATTGTGTAGCAGTAACCCTGTTTTTCCTAAAATATTAAATCAATCATTTCAGCCAAAATTGGGAATTTTAAAAACTGTTTACACAAAGACATAAAGAGAAAGTACAAGTGGTTGAGTCTGTGCATAGCATCTTACTCAGCTACCAGCATGATCCAAATTAACAAGCACTGGGGTGGCTGGGCAATGTTGCTGACAGTCATACATAGAATGGGTTGCCTTTTCCCTCTGATAATGAAAACCTCCTCTGCAGAGGGGATCTTTTGGTGAGCACTCACAAACATCCTCACTCCCTTGACTCATTCAGAGAGGTTTACTGATTTTCTTCTTTCTCTAACTTTCTTGTTAGTCACCCCCCACTGTTATTCCTTTCAAATTTCTGACCATTCAGGAACACCATTAGCCATCACCCATGAATTAGTGTGCCTCCTCATCTCCAGCTATCTCCTTTTGAAGGTGAAAAGGATTCTCAGATTTATTCATTCAAAATTCTTCCCATTAGATGAATGTCTCTTGCCCACCAACCTTGAGAGCCACATCTTAATGGGTCTGTAATTTTGCAATAGCCTATTTATGGATGAGGCCAGGATATTTACAAAGCCACCTGTAAATGAGAACCAAAAATTTTCCTTCTTAGTTAAGCAATCCTAGAAAACCCCCCGTGAGGCAATAAATATGAGTCAAAGAGAGTTGGTAATGCATCAGGATGAGGTGTACTAGAAGCATAAACCACCAGTTCATGCACTTATTTGTGATCCTAGGACCTCCTCAAGCCTGATAATGTTTATGTCATTTCCATTTTGTAATGGAATGCTGCCATAAATCTTCCAAATAATGATAACATATTGGATAACATTCATTGCATGATGGGAAACTCAACTCAAATGATCACTTGCCATTTTTTCACTGCCCAGTATTTTATACCAAGGTCTAGTAGCAAACCAAGAGAATATTTTGTGAAGGCATGACTTTATTCTGAGACTCTAGAACTTTCTGCTGTGATTCTCCTATTAGAACCACCATAGTATTCATAGAGTGTGTCCAACTGCCATAGGCACTTTGAGCAACATTGATTATACCAAGTCAGAAGAGCAGACTCCTTGGACTGCAACCTGGAGCAGCTGCAGAGCCGTCTCTTGTTTGGAGCATACTCAAAGCTGGTAATCTGGCAAGTACTTAGAAAGTGGATCAGAGAAGCACAGATACATTGTAGAAAGTGCAATTTTTACCTCCAAAGCAGAAGATGATTCATGAAACCATATGCCTCTTTCTTAGATTAAGAAGCATGACACAGCAACTTATGTTTCACTTTGGAAGTGATGCTCCAGTGTATTTCAAATAACTCCACACCCGGAAACTCTCCTTAAGTGGGATTCCCTTGAATTCTCATGGAGTATTTTTTTTTACCCACATGTATGAGTAGAAAACCATGGATGCATATATATTACATGCCATAGGGAAATCCTCCTGAGACCAGCTATTTCCTTTCTACCAGATTTTAGCAACATGACTTCATTTGAGTCATCAGACGGTATTATATCCTGTGGAATGATAGAATGCTCTCAGTTCCTGTGGACCATTATAGCAAAGAGCCATAGAACTGATGTACCGCTAAGACAAAATGAACATTGCTGAACCTACCAGGTAAATGCAACTGCATCTGATATTCTCTGACTATTGGATTAGGAAAAAACAAAAGTGATTTAAAAAATCAACAGACACCCTGTGGTAAGAGTTCAGAATTTTTATCCCAGCAATCTATATATGGCTTGCATTGTACTCTAGGTTAGTCTCAAAACAACAAAGATAGCCCTGGTGAAGTCAAGGAACTCTATAGGAAAAAAGCAATGTGATGTCCCAAACATCATATTTGGATGTTTGAGACAGGCTTACATTAGAATAAATTATGTACAAAGGGAGCTTGTGACATGCATTTCCCTAAGACCCCCAAAACCTATTTAATCTGTTTTGTAGCTACGCTGAAGGGCCTGGTCTGAAGATCACTTGGATGCTCCCCAGAGATCCCTTAGAACTCCTGGGCTGTGCATTCTCCTGGGGACCTGCCAGCAGAGCTGGGGGCACTGGTAGGGGGTGAAGGTGGAGGGGACAGACTCCCATCTGGCAGTAGGAGACGGGGTAGGGAGAAGTGGAGAGATGAGTGCCAGTCACTCCTTGGTGAAGGCTGCCTGGGCAGAAGACCACATGGAATCTTCAGTTGTCCGTTTACTGCTGGTAAACACCCAATAAAGCAGATGCTTGATTTGCTCAAAAACAGAACAGTGGATGGGTGGCTAGCTATTAATATTTTAGAGTAAGGAAAGCAGTGAAGCAAAGTATTTTTTTCTTCTGACACTTTTTCCTTAGTTTATAATATACTGGTCTCAAGTCAACATTGTTGTTAAACAATGGCAGACTACGTATCTGCTGTTGTGCTGGAAAAGAAAAAAATGTTGCATATAAGAATTACATCTATTGGATGTTGGGCAGGGGGAAGGAGGGAGGGGGAAGAAGGGAGAGGGGACGGGTATATGCATACACAAAGAGTGCAATGTGCACCACCCAAAGGATGGACATATTTGAAACTTGGACTTAGGACGGGAGGGGGAGGATAAGGGCAACATACGTAACCTAAACATCTGTACCCCCATAATATGCTGAAAGAAAAAAAAGTGTTGTGATATGTAAATTTGGGCTATATTAAATGAATAGATGAGGAAGGATGTTATCAAGTGATAACATTTTCTCCTTACACATTGTTTCCGTTTTTATCTATATCTCAGTCTCTTCAAATTTTTAACTTCTTATTTTTGGTCTTGTTTGAAAAGAAGTACCTCTTTACCTGGATTGACTCATTACCTGTAGAACAGGACACAGTGCAGGACATTGGGAATTTGATGTTTCTCTTCATTAAAGAAAGACTATTATATACTTTTATAGAGATTAAATGGAGAAAAATATTATATATATATGCATGAATATAAATATAAATATATATATGTATTTTTTGTTTGTCTTTTCTTCCTTTACTCCTCAAAGTATACTCTCATTAGGAATCTGTATGATTAAATAACAAGAGAATATGCAAGGGATATACAGGACATGGAAAAACAGGTTTTATTGTTGTTGTTCGAAAAATTACATTAGGTTAGTCTCATCCTACACTTAAACCTGTGCAGCACACAAAACCTAATATCTCAAATTCTGTTTCCTGGTTCCCATGCTGCACATAACAACTTTTTCTTATGGCCCACAAAAATTTTTAACCTCTCAAACCTTCTTAACTAGACAGATGTTTCTAGTCTCTCCCAGGAAAGAAATCTCTACTTGAAAAAATGTGATACCGAGGCAAGAAATATTTCTTTTTTCCTTGTATTGCTCCAGTAAGTCCTCCAGAGGTAAAGCTGAAACATCAGTGAGAGCTGCCTATCAAAAAGACACTTCTGTCAAATTAAACAATTTAACATTTTGCAGTGTGACATGAAATTCCTATTTTTAATAGTATTGTCACAAAGTTGCATCACCAACTACAGACATGTACATGTTCAGTGTGAGTCATCAGTTACCACTGCTTAGAGACCTTACCCGAGGGACTAGACCAAGTAAGAAGAAAATGGTACATGTTTGTGGGTATTTTTTTTAAATTTAGGCTTTATTTTTAAAAGCAGTTTTAGGTTCATAGAAAGATTGAGTAGAAGGTACAGAGATTTTTCATATACCTTCTGCCCCTCCCAAGCTTCCCCCATTATCAACATCTCCCACCAAAGTGGTACATTTGTTACAATTGAAGAACTTATATATCACTATCACCCAAAGCCTATAGTTTACATTAGGGATCACTCTCGGTATTCTACATTCTATGGGTTTAGACAAATTTATAATGATATGCATCCACCATTACAGTATCATAAGGAGCAGTTTCACTGTTCTAAGAATCCTCTGTGCTCTGCCTATTCACCACTCCCTACCCCCTAACCCATGGCAATCACTGATATATTTCCTGACTCTATAGTTTTGCCCTTTCCAGAATGTTGTATAGGTGGAATCATATACATATAGCCTTTTCAGGCTTCTTTCTTCAGGCTTAGCTTCTTTCACTTAACTCATATGAATTTAAGTTTCTTCCTTGTCTTTTCATGATTTGATAGCTCATTTTGTTTTAATATTGAATAATATTCCATTGTCTGGATGTATCACAGTTTGTTTATTCATTCTCCTATTGAAGGACATCTTGGTTGCTTCCAAATTTTGGCAATTATAAATAAAGCTGCCATAAACATCCATGTGCAGGTCTTTTTGTGGACTTAAGTTTTCATCTCTTTTGGGCAAATACCAAAGAGCATGACTGCTGGATTGTATGGTAAGAGTGTGTTTCATTTTGTAAGAAACCACCAAACTGTCTTCCGAAGTGGCTGTACCATTTTGTATTTCCACCAGCAATGAATGGGAGCTCCTGTTGCTTCACATTCTCACCAGCATTCGGGGTCACCAATGTTCTGGATTTTTGCCATTCTAATCTGTATGTAGTAGTATCTCATTGTTGTTTTAATTTGCATTTTCCTGATGACATATGATATGGAGCATCTTTACACACACTTATTCATTGTCTGTATATCTTCCTTTGGTGAGGTGTCTGTTAAAGTCCCTGGCCCATTTTTTAAATCTTTTTTTTCTTATTGTTGAATTTTAGAAGTTTTATGTATATTTTATAAAAATAATTCTATGCTTCTTATGGAACCAGAGAAAAACCTGTATAGCCAAAGCAACCTTAAGCAAAAATAGCAAATTGGGAGGCATCAATCTATCAGACTTCAAGCTATACTACAAGGCTATAGTAACCAAAACAGCATGATACTGGCACAAGAACAGAGACATAGACCAATGCAACAGGACTGAGAACCCAGATATAAAACCGTCCTCATATTGTCATCTGATCTTTGACAGAGCAGACAAAAACATACACTGGGGAAAAGAATCTTTATTAAATAAATGATGCTGGGAAGCTTGGATAGCCACATGTAGAAGACTGAAACAGGATCGGCACCTCTCACCTCTCACAAAAATAAACTCACGATGAATAATAGACTTTAACCTAAAGCATGAAACCATAAGAATTTTAGAAGAAAAAATATTACAGGGGTTACCAAAGTAACCCCTGTAATAGTCTGAAATAAAAGAAAAGGAAAATAATCTTTTATCAGACATATCTTTTGCAAATATTATCTTCCCAGTCTAAGGCTTATCTTTTTATTTTTTTGCCAATGTCTTTCCCAGAGAAAAATTTTTAATTTTAATGAAATTCATTGTATTAATTCTTTCTGTTATGCATTGTGCCTTTGGTTTTATATCCATACCTGTGGTTTTGACGTAAATGTCCTTGTGGTGTGGTGGAGTTTATATAGAATTGAATGGTGGCTTTCTGGAAGACCTTTGTCTCTGTTGATGTTTTACAATCTTAGCTTTGCTAGAAACTTTTGAGATTATCAATTACTGTCCTTTTTGCCAAAGGTCTATGTCAAGCAATGTCTAGTAGTTCTCAGGAGGTTTGGTACTCCAGAAAAGCCTTTCTGAGAGGAAATGTCCTTGGAATCACAATTAGACTCCAATACATTTTAATCTAGTTCCTCATTGACAAGATAAAATAATTTTCAAATTCAGTATTACAAGATTTATCATATTTGAATTTTTGTGTTATATCACATTATTGTAAACATTAAATTTATATTATTTCAAAGGGTTAAATAATTTGTAAGAGTGAAAAGAACCATTAATTGATATTCATTTCATAGCAACTCAGATTTCAAATGGCATTTTCTATTTTTGTCATTCCTTTTTTGCATTTTATTTTATTTTATTTTTATTTTTTTACTTTTTTATTTTTTATTTTATTTTATTTTTTTATTTCAGCATATTATGGGGGTACAGATATTTAGGTTATGTATATTGCCGTTGCCCCTCCTCCCCCCCTAAGTCCAAGTTTCAAATATGTCCATCTTTCGGGTGGTGTGCATTGCACTCTTTGTGTATGTATATACCCGTCCCCTCTCGCTCCACCCTCCTCCTCCCTCTCCCCTCCACCCTCCCCCCGTCCAACATCCAATAGATGTTATTCTTATATGTGCACGTAGGTGTTGATCAGTTAATACCAATTTGATGGTGAGTACATATGGTGATTGTCTTTCCATTCTTGGGATACCTCACATAGTAGAATGCATTCCAGCTCTATCCAGGAATATACAAGAAGTGCTATATCACCGTTGTTTCTTAAAGCTGAATAGTACTCCATGGTATACATATACCACAGTTTATTAATCCACTCATGTATTGATGGACACTTGGGTTGTTTCCACATCTTTATCTTTTTTAACAAAGGACTTAACCGGCTTCAGGGATGTAGGCCAGGCTGCAGTTCCCAAAAAGAGTAGGGGAAGTTTTAAAGAGACAGAAAATCTTTTTTTTTCTTCAGGCCCTT
>CAUYSK010022911.1:0-26923 GCA_963575035.1 Avahi laniger
GGCATATGCCACCATGCCTGGCTAATCTTTTCTACATATTTTTAGTTTTCCAGATAATTTATTTCTATTTTTTTTTTAGTAGAGACGGGGTCTCGCTCTTGCTCAGGCTGGTCTCGAACTCCTGAGCTCAAACAATCCGCCTGTCTCGGCCTCCCAGAGTGCTATTTTTTTCAAGATATTAAGGGGGGTACAAATGCGTTTGGTTACATGGATCACTTTTGTAATGCTTAAGTCATGGCGATAGGTGTGCCTGTCACACAAATAGTCTTCATTGTACCCATTAGGTAGGTTTTTGCCCCTTCCCCTCCTCCCCATGGTTCAAATTTTGATGTTTCAAGAAAAATACAAGAATGGATTCAAAAAAGCCTCCATTGCACAGGTAAGGAATTCAAAGCTGAGCATTTGAAGGGCTTTGCCCCATGGCTTTCAACTAGTAAGTGGCAGAGCCAGGACTTGGAACCAAGGTTTTATGATATATACAGGACTCTTCTGCCTGTTTGGATTCCAAATGTTTTTGCCTCTGAAGCACCCCTGCTGGGACCGCCGATCAGAAGGCAGAGACCGTGAGCGTTGACTTTTTTCCTCCTGAGTAAGTATTGCCCCCTTGCAAGGTGTGCAGGTCTGTGCAGAAGCGGCTTGCTAACGTGTCCTCCCTTCTCTGCCTATTTCCAAGGCGGGGAACACAGCTCTGCACCTGGCCTGCCAGAACAGCCACTGCCAGAGCACTCGCGTCCTCCTGCTGGGCGGGTCCCGTGCCGACCTCAAAAATAATGTGGGTGAACAAAACTGGCTTCCCTCTCCTCCTGTCCCCCTCTTCCTTTCCTCCTCCCTTCCCCTCTCTCTCCCTCTGTCTCCCTCTCTTTCTCATCACTCCAGAAAATAACCCCAAAAGCATACTTGAGTATTAACATCTATTATAGGATTTAAAATGTAAAAAGTGTTTGAGGACTATTCATTTTTTGCTAATTTCCTAAGGGGTCATTTAGGTGCATGAGAAGAGAAATCAAAAGACTTGGAAATACTGTTTTTCCCCCATCTTTTTCCCTTCATTCCTCAACTTTGGTTCATTTTATCATTTCTTAACAGTGCATTGTCTGGCCAATGACAGTCTGGGAAGCCTGTTAAATGTTTTAAGAAAGTCTCCACCCATGTAGAGTGTTGTATTATTATCAGCAAATATGGGGTGACGCCATTTACAGGGGAGGTCTATGACGCCCCCGCCCGGCGTCCATGGAGGACAGGCCCTATTGATTGCTGAGGCATCCTCGGGACGAGCTGTCCTGAAAGGTGGCGGGAGTATCCCTCCTTCCTCCACAAAGAATCTGTATTTCCTTTGTAAATCCCATCCCTTAGCCACATTGGCAAGAAAACCTGGGGCTTCTCTCAAAAGTGGCTTCAGCTGAGGGTCTCCCTGTTTGGGGACAGACTCATCTAAGACTATTCTAGAATGTTCTGAACCTCAGCTTTTTGAGCTTGGCTCCTTCTCAGTCCAGGGTAGAAAGTTGAGCTGAATCGTCACCATTCTGTAGACAGAGCTTGAATGAAAATATCAAGAGGACACTGCAGGACATCATGACTTTCTCCAGTTTTGTTGTCTCTCTGGGAGCAGAATTCCCTCTGCACCCCCTGAGGAAGATGCTGACCCTGAGTTTCTCTGAATGCCCTTTTTTTTGCTCCCGTAATTATTTCCTCATCAGCTTCCCAGGCTACTTTGCTCCACATGGGATATCGGAGTCCTACTGAAATGGGATGCTCTTGAATTTTGGGAGACATACGTGCTCTTAAAATTTGACAACTCACCCTGCTACCCTGTCCTCTCAGCCACGATGGATCTGTGCTGGGAGAGGCTCGTTTCCAAAGCAAGTGCTATTGGCCTTAGTTCAGTCCCCTTCGGGTTGTAGGGGAGGCCAGAGCCAGTGGAGCCTTATTGGGTGCTGGGTAAGCAGACCACCCCCCTTCCCCCTTCTGAAGTCTGGAGAGGAACAGACATCTAGTTTCATAACCATGCAAGCAGAGAGTCTGTTTGGCCACGTGGTGGTTCTGCACAGGCAGAAAACGATCAGGGCTGCCCACAGCAGCAAAGGACTGCAAGTCTTAGAGTGGAACGTCAATGTTAAAAGAGATGCTTATAATTCCGATCAACATCCCTTAAAGAACATATGATTGTCCGCCAGCTTTGAAATGATATTTTGTTTTCATTTTTCTCTGTTTTGTAACTGTTCAGACTGTGCTCAGAGTTTGATTTCTGTCCGCAGGCAGGCGACACCTGTTTGCACGTTGCTGCGCGCTATAATCACTTGTCCATCATTAGGCTGCTCCTCAGTGCTTTCTGTTCTGTCCATGAAAAGAACCAGGTCAGTGCATGTATCCTCTTCATGGCTACCAGCACCCTCCCACAGGGCCACCTGACAGGTGTGTGAGTGAAAACGGGAGCAGAGACTGCTGGGAATTGCTGCCCTCTGACCTCTCTGGGACTCCGCCAGCACTGGTCTTTGCATGGGTATCCCACTGAGTTCTAGTGGCCCTGGTTTATCTGGCCTCCTAGAGAAAGCACCCTTATCACTCCCATGCATATCACCACATTTGCATATTGAACATTTTGTGGAGATCCTGGGGTGGGTTTTGTTTTTAATATGATTTTAAAAAGGAAACCCACAAAGAAGAGTGTGGCTTAGTAAAGAAGCAAGGGAATTAGGAGCTCATGACTCCCTGAGTGCTGCTCCTTGCACTGCCACTTACTTTTCCTTGAGCTGGTAGAGTCTCTCATTTCTGTAAGATTAGGTACATGATCTGTAGCTATGTCATGTAATGGAGTTTTGAAATAAAGCTGTGATTATTACAGTCTTCCATGGAAATGTGCATGCTTTTCAGTAGTCATTTGCATATAAAAACATAGATTGTCTTGGTATATATATTGATACCTAAGTGATACATTGTTTGGTTATTCTGAGTTGGGGTGCATCAATCTGAAATTTTTTTTAAAAAATCAGATCATGATTCAAATACAATATACCTTATAACAGTGGCCTCTGACCTGGTTGCATATGGAATTAAAAATACCACTCCTGGATCCTGTTCCAGTTTAAAAATGCCAGAGCCTTTGGGGGTGAGGTACAGGTATTTAAAAAAAAAAAAAAACAAACTCTATCTTAGTGTACAGCCAGGATTGAGGACCACTGACCTAATGAAACAGCTAAGTCTGCTATTCTCCAGCCTTCCCAGTGGATTCTAGTTCATCAGGTTGCCCCTGCACAGCCCACCAGCCAGTGCTTTCAACCTTGCCAGCATGTTACAATCACCTGGGAGCTTCTAAAAGCTGCCATGCCCCACCCAACATGGCAAACCAATGAAATCAAAAATTTGGGGGTGGGACCCAGGGATTAGTACTTTTTATTTATTTATTTATTTACTTACTTACTTACGCTAGTACACTCCAGAGGGGATAGGAGCGGGCACACATCCCAGTGGGCAGTGGCCGGGGTCAGTATTTTTTAAAGCTCCCCAGCTGACTTCAATATGTAGCCAAGTTTGGGGACCACTGCTGGAGAACTTCCCCCCAACACACACAGCTAAGTGGCTCAGAAATGAAATAAACATTCTCCTGCTACTTACAGAGATGGCTAAATTTTCATGCTGCCCAGGAAAAAACGTATCAGGGCACTTTTCCTGATCACCTGACAGGGGAGAGAATGAATTGTTTCACTTCTCTTATATTTGTCTGGTTTACTTATACCATTCTGTTTGGAAGAGGACAGCATTTGCATTTGGAATTGGCCCACTCAGTTGCAGTTATCTGTATCCTCCTTTCATAGTTGATTATGTAAAAAGATCTTTTTTGTATAAAGAAAATATGAAAATTGTTTATAGGCTGTATGGGAAGAGGTAGAAAACAATCTTAAGTGAACACTGATTCTCGGTGTCTTGACCCAAACAAAGGACACCCTGAGCCAGCAGATGGATTGGGTTTTAATGGCCCTTCAGCCCCACCTGTGGCGGCTGACGGTGGGGCTGCTACCCCTTCAGTGTGTAGAAGTTGCCATCTTCACAGCTGCTTCTGTTCAGTCCAGCACCAGATACCAAGAAATTCTCTGACCTCTGACCTCCCTGGGCAAAGGAGCAGGTCAATAGCTCCAGAGTGACTAGGCTGCCCACCCCAGGCTTCCTGCCCATCCTCCTGCCTCTGCGAAGCTTCAGGTCCCACCATTCTCAACAACCCCAGCCTAGCATTACTTTGCCCCTGCATTTAGTCCTGTTGTGTGATTTCTGGTATCTCTACTCAGAAAGGAATGTGATATCGGTGCACAGGTCATTCAGTTCCAAGATCTTTTTTAATAGAATCACTGAACACTTCAACAAAGGGCTCCAGATCAGTCTAAGTCAAATCTTAGTTTGACTTTGAAGGGCCACCCCTAGACCAGGGGATGAAGAGCTGGAGGGCTGTAGGCCATGAGCAGATGGAGTTTAGCAGGCTTTCTTCTGATTAATTTCAGGCTGGAGACACAGCACTTCATATTGCTGCTGCCCTAAATCACAAGAAGGTGGTTAAAATCTTACTGGAAGCTGGAGCAGATGGGACCATTGTTAATAATGTAAGTTGAGTTGCAATGGTAGTTTCTAAAGCCATTCCCACCCTTTCCAGAATGGGGTGTGTTGTTATTACCTAAACCCCTGCAGACTCCAAGGGCCCAACTGCTCTCTGAAAGAGCAGGGAACTCCCTCCACTGAGCTCCTGGGGCTCTTAGAGAGACTTGAGGGGACCCCCACTCTGAGCAGCCCCAGGAGTTAAAAAGCCCTGAGGGCCCACCCTTAGACTCCTAGCTGCAGTGAGCACAACCTTGTAAAGGAAGCTCAGAAGTGTCCACAGAAACTGACAAGTGGGTGTTACCCAAAGTCCTGTAACACCCAGGTCCTCAGGAAAATGGCTACATGGCCATCAGATTAGTCAGCCTCAAAACTCTTACTCCTTCCTCTCCCAAATCACCTGCCCCTCCCCCTTCCTCCCCTTCCCTCTCCTTCTTTGTCCCCCAGATCCTACAGCAGTCACCAGCCCAGGTACCCTTTCTTCCTCAAGGTTGCCCCATGGTCTCTGCCATTCTGAAAGACTCAGAGGGGCCTGGGGTGGGATAGCTGTGTGGCATGTCTGGGGCGTCCAGGGCTGCTGCAGCTGACGAAAGGCCCCTGGCCTTGGCTCCTGCATCTGGTTCCCCTTCTTCCTCCTGCCTCCTTGTAGCTCTAGAACCTGTACGGGCTGGGGTAGGGCACGGTCGCCTCTTCCTGATACCTTGAATCCCTTCCCCTCCCCTTTGGATCCACTGTTATGGCCATAGCTTCATAACTGTTTCTCACAGTCCAGCTCCCAAGACTCTCTGGCCAGGCCCTGACCTGCCCCTCCAGGCGTCTTCCTCACTGTTCTCCAGGGAAGAGTCCTCACTGGGCTGGATTTCATGATCCTTTGTTCCCTCAACCGAAATGTCCTATCTTGATCCTGTCTGAATGTTCCCTTCCCTCCTCTCTTCCAGGAGGCATTCCTTGACAGTACCCCAGATCTTGCTCCCTAAAGCACTTGGTCTGCACTCTGGTGCTGGGTATTTTCATTATCATGCCCTGAGTGTGACTTGGCTCCCTCATTGGAGGGGCCATGTCACATACATGGCTGTATTTTGCTGAGCACAGAGGTGCTGGGGGGACTGAGTGCAGAATTGCCCACTCCTGGCGGGCGCCATGCCACCGAGGCCGTGTGTGTGCAGGGTTGATGGACCTTTCTCACCTACCCTTCCTGTGCCTTTCCTAGGCAGGCCAGACTCCGCTGGAGACTGCCCGTTACCACAATAACCCAGAAGTTGCTCTTCTCCTCACTAAAGCTCCACAGGTAGGATTTACTGCACTTTCCCTTGTATTGTTTACGTGGGGCTACAAAGTTGCTGGGACTCCTGTGGTTGCAGTCTACTGAAGCCAGTTCAAACTGACTTAAATAGGGAATTTAGCCAGGCAGTGGAGAACACAGGAATCCATGTGGGCCTCCAGGACGATGGGGACCAAAGCTTCAAGTCCAGCTCTTCATGTGTGGGCATCATCATCTCCATGGGGTTAGGTCACTGTCATGACCAGCTTCCTGGGTCGTGGCTTCCCAGCTACTGAGCCAGGGGAGAAGTTCCAGTTTAAAGCATTTCAAGAGAGGACCACGATTGAAGAGCTTGGGGCAAATGACCACTCCTGAGCCAGTGGGACAGGGGCGTTAAGATGGGGCAGACAAAGCAGTCAATGTCCACCAGAGGCAGTTAAGTACAGTCTAGTTTTCTTTTCTTTCTTACTGAATAATGGTATTTGGACCATCATTCAATTTTAAAAAATGGTGGCTGATACCATTTGAGTTGAGGTTGACATTATCTAAGTAACAATAAATTTAATAATGATAATTTATAAGCTAGTCATAATTCTAGCACCCTGAAACAGCTGTTTTCGTTTCTTCATATTACATGTGTTTCTTCCACAAACACATAATTTTTATATAATTGTGCTCACAATGTATATGCTATTTTGTATCCTACCTCATATCCTAATCATAATAGGACAATGTTCTGCAGTCTTCATAATTATTCATTATAATGAAAGTGTAATATTCTTTTTTGTTGCCATCAATATTTTATTAAACCATTTCCTTAATGTTGGACATTTAGGTTATTTCCGGATCGGAGCTATTCTGTATTACATTACAGCAAACGCTGACTGGTTTTCGATCTTATTCTGGCTACCGTTGCAAGACGATGGCAAAGCCTCAGGGAGTCAAAGGAAGATTTCCAGCCCCACCCTGCTGTCTCACAGTCCCACACCAGCCGAGCCCAGAGTCTTGCATGGCCATTATTTTATTTGGGTTTTAAAAACATGTTTAGTATAACTAGTGGTTTCTGGAAAATCGATCACCCTCTTGAGTACGGAGCTGGTCCTTCTCAGTGGTCTCTGGCAGTCCACAGAGCTGCTGACAGGAGGGAGTCATGTAGGAGAAGCTGCTAGGGCTGGAAGGGAAGGTTCCACCTCTTCAGCTATTTGTAAAGAACCATCAGCAGAATCACATCCATGAATCCCGATAGAGAAATGCTGGTCTCTCATGGATCAAAAAGTACAGGGCGCTATATACGTGTCACAATCTATCATATTTACCTGGCATTTTGGCATATGGCAGTTTAATGACAGGCAGCCCCGTCCTCAGCCATACAGAGATCATCAAGTCTTGGGTGGAGCGTCTCCCAGGCACGTAAAGACTGATGTGTCTTTAATCCATCTGTCATTTGTCTTCCAGAACCCCAGGATCTTCACTTACAGGGAAAAAGCTTTACTGTGGACCATTTCCCTGTGCAGTTCTCCTCTTGTGTTTTCATTTTTAAAAAATGATGTTTATATTGAGTAGTAAATAAGTTGAATGAGATGAAGGTTTATATTACACATAATTGTACATACTAAACCTTATGCTCAACACAAACAAGGAACTTTAGGATATGCATAAAATGTTACACATTCTGTTCTGATGATGTGTGGTTATAGGAATACCCTTACTGTTTGTCTGAAAAGAGAAATCCCCTTGCCGTAGGCCCTTAGTTGGACATGGGTTTTAATGGGCCACAGCAGTAGTAAGAAGACACTTCTTTTGGAGCCCTCAAGGACACTATTCCCAGCTTTCTGTGGACTGGAAGAGATTAATGGTGTTCCACTTGGTGGATGGTATGGTTTGCTGAGAAAGGCTGTAAGCCATGCAAAATTCTTTCACTGGCTAATGACAGTGAATGGAGGGAATTTTGCTGATGATTATTTTGGTTTTGGGTGACCTCTGAGTGTCACTTGTCATTTTTCATTGATTTGTTTCACAAATGCTCTGAAAGTGACTTTCAGGCTGATTCTGGCACTGTGTTCTGTCCTGAGAGTCCGTACCCAGGTGAGCAGTGGGTACCGTAACTTCCTTTCATCATACTTGACTTCTGGTGAGTCTGAGTTTAGCTTTAGAAATGGCTTAGGGCAGTGGTTCTCGGACTTTTGGGCCTAAGGATTTCTTTATACTCTTAAATGTTATGGGCCATAGATTGAAGGTTTCCACCAGCTCAAAGATCTATACTCTGTAGGTTCAACATCCTCTGCCAGTTAGGCAGCCCGAAGGCAGGAAGGGAGACACCTGCCAGTGACTTGTTCCTCTGTGTGCCGGCCCCCTCCTTCGTCTTGGTTAATCCCAGCAACTCCCCATTTTTACATTTGAGAATACAGAATACACAGGTCAAATCACTTGCCTGAAGACCCTACCACTGCTGCTATTGGGTTCAAACCTGCATCTGTCTGACCCACATGCATTTCCTGTCTGTGTCTACTGCTCTTCCCTGAAAGGGGCAGACTAAATGCTTCCTTTTGGGGAAGAGATTCCTGCCCCACGGTTGGTACCGTGGCTCACAGATACACCTTAATAATGTTTGACTCAAATTGAATATGAGTTGGACACAGTTTGGCCAAGAGAAAATCTGATGGGCTAGTTCAGGTCCTGTGTACCGTGGAGAGTGAGACTGTGCTTGGCACAGGGCTGCCACATTGCCTAACTCCAGGGGCCACCATCATGTCCTGGTTTACATGAACGGTGCTCCCTGGAGCACAGCTTGTACCTTGGCAGTCCCGGCCCCTCACATTAATGCCTGTCGTTATTATCATCATAGACTTTGAGCTTCTCGAGGTCAGGGACACTGTCCTACCCATCTCTGGGGCCCTAGAGTGCCCAGCACAAGACCTAGGAGGCGCTGCAGGTGGCCCCGAGGCTGTCGATGTGAATGCCTGGTCTCTCCCGCGGGCCGCAAGTGCCAGCAGGTCTGAGGAGAGTTCTCGCACGCTGATGCCGCGCTCTCCAGTGGTTTGTAACGCTGCCGTTTGCCTCCCTCAGGTCTTGCGCTTCAGTCGTGGGCGAAGCCTGAGGAAAAAGAGAGAGAGGCTCAAGGAAGAGAGGAGAGCGCAGTCTGTGCCGAGAGATGAGGTGGCACAGAGCAAGGTGGGGGCAGTCCTCCCGCCCGCCCGTCTCTGCCCGCCGCCGAGGGTGGGAGGCTAGCTCCTGCTTCGGCTGCGTCCGTCTGGCAGCTGCCGCGCCCTCCTTGCCTCTCCTTCCCACCACGGGGCCTCACAGTGTTGCCAGGCTTTTTCCCTTTGGCTTCGTGTCCTCCACTCCTCCAAGGTTTCAGACCATGTGCCTTGTGTGGGTATCACCCATTCCCCATACAGCACCCTGTGGGGCGCATCTGCCAGCCCCAGGTGTTGGTGGCCTTTGTCCCTGCCATGTGGACAGCAGTGCCTCTCTGACGCCTGCCCTTATTTGTGTAGAGCCGTGGTTCTCAAAGTGTGGCGTCCAGTGTCACCTGGGACCTTGTTAGAAATGCAGATTCTTGGGCCTCACCTCAGAGCTGCTGGATCAGAAACTCTGGGGCAGGGCCCAGCAATCTGTTTGAATGAGCCCTCCCAGTCATGCTGGTGTGGACTCGAGTTTGAGAACCACTGGCATAGGTTGTTTCCTCTCTTTCCATTTGGCGAATAGACCAAGCTATGGTAGCCCACATGGCTCCCTTGTGCGAATTAGAAAAAGATGACCCCTGGGTAGACCAGCCCGGCACAGGGCACACATGATAAATAGAGCCTGAGGTGATTTCAGCTTCTCTCGCCCTGCTCACCCTCTCAGCTAGGTGCCCTTGTGCAGTGAACAGTTTGCACAGCTGTACATGGTAGCCCTGGAATGAACCGAGCCTTCAGCACTCTCAGGAGAAAGAAGACTAGGATATAGAGACAACTTTTGTCACATAAAATGCATCACCAATTACTTGCTCTTCTATCTGCTATTTCAAAATTAATCAATTTCTAGCAGCAAGGCATTGTGACTCTGATTAAGTTTATATGCGTGAATTGTACATAAAAGTTGTAAAAGTTCTTACAAGGACCAGAAATGTGATATTTTTTTCATTTTAGAAAGTTCTTACTCTTCTAATTGTGTGGGGGGCAGACCAAGTTCAAAGAATGAGCCGGTTATGTTTTGGTGAAATGCAAAAGACCAACAGTCTCTAATGCTGAGATGTTTTGTGTGTGGCATGTTCCTGGAGTTCTAGAATATAGAATTAGAACCAAGGATATATTTAGCTTGTGACCTAATAAATAAAATGAAAGCCAAATATTCAACCAACCAGGAAAAGCATCATATGTTTAGTTAAGACCGCCAAGCAGTGTTCCATGTCTGAGTCTATGTCATTGGCAAAGATTCCCATGGGCCCCTTACTAGATGAAGTGTTGCAAATAGAATTCTACCCTATTAGTGAAAAAGGCTGAAGGATTAAGTAGAACAGGCTTCTGGGCTTTTTTCTTTGTAGGGCAGTGTCTCAGCAGGAGACACCCCCAGCAGTGAGCAGGCTGCGATCAGAAAAGAGGAGACCAGAGAAGATTTTCTGTCAGCCTCCCCAGAGCCCAAAGCAAAGGATGACAGCAGGAGAAAGTCAAAGCCCAAGGTCAGGAGGCACAGGAAAGCAGCCGCGAGGGTGGCTGGGAGGCAGGGTGGCGGAGGGCCCTGGTATATCGATATTATCATGCCCAGCAGCGAAAAAGCCGCCTCATTTGGCTTGCTGGTTTGCAGCCAGAGCACAGAAGTTAAATCTAGCTAACATCAGACAAAAGGTTAGCATGCTGATATATTTCTTTTCACACATGTTGCTTGGAGTGGAACACTGTGAGGCAAAGCAAGGTGGGGTTCTTTGCCCAAACACGGGTGAGATGGGAGCCGTTGGCTGGTATCGCTCTTGCAGATGTCACGGGGCTCAGGGGTGTCGTCTCTTCCTCCCCAACAGGTGTCAGCATTTTCTGACCCCACCCCACCAGCAGATCAACAGCCTGGACACCAGAAGAACTTGCACGCTCATAATCACTCGAAAAAGAGGAACAGGCATCGGTGTTCGTCCCCGCCCCCTCCCCACGAGTTCAGAGCGTACCAGCTCTACACGCTGTACCGGGGCAAGGACGGGAAAGTGATGCAGGTACCTGTCAGGAGGCGGGAGCACAGCCCTTCAGCAGGGCTGTCTGCTTCACACCATTCCTGGCGACTGTTAGCCACTTCAGCCGTTAGTAAAGCACGGGCTTTGAGGGTAAGCCAGATGGCCTCCCCGCAAACGGTGAAGATGTGCTCCTGCTACCAAGGCCAAGGCAAACTGAGGTGTAGTCACAGAGCCTCCTGCACCATCCTTAGGTGACTAGATATCTTGAGGCCCCAGAGCAGATAAAAGCAGCTTAAGGATGGGGACCCCATCTTACCCTCTGAATCTTATCCGTGCCTTGCCTACTGCACTCAGAGCTTGGCCTCTAGGACGGTCCAAAGTGATGACAGGGGTGAGTCTGTCTCCTCCATCCTCTGTATGCCCCGGTATGCTGCCTGGCACATAGTAGGTGCTCGAAATGTAATTGTTAATGGAACGAACAAGGGATTGATTCCTTTTTGTTTCCCTCTCAGGCCCCAATCAACGGTTGTAGATGTGAACCTCTGATCAACAAGCTGGAGAACCAGCTGGAGGCCACTGTGGAGGAGATAAAAGCAGAGCTGGGATCGGTCCAGGATAAAATGAATACAAAGCTGGGGCACATGGAGAATAAGACCCAGCACCAAGTAAGTCATCAATTGCAAGGCGTTCTGGCAGAGCATGAGCTCGGGGAGAAACTAGCTTCGGCACACCCTTCCGCCCCGACAGTGTCCAGTGGTTGTCAGGGAAGGGGCCTGCTCATGTAATTTTGTTAAAGCGTGTTTATTTTTTAAAAAACGTGTTTAAATTTCTTCTGATTATAAAAGTAAGATATCCCCACTTTAAAAATTAGAAAGGAAAATAAATCACCTATAAGCCCACTGTGATGAAAAAGCGCTATTAATATTGGGCTTATTTTCTTACAGTCCTTTTATATGTTGATGTTCCCCACACCCCTTCCCCATCACATACAAAATTAGAATAATCATGTCTATAATGTTTTTCTTTTCCCAACTTTTTACTTTGTTAAACATATAGGATAAGGCAATGAGTGCTTGTGTACACTCACCTAGATTCAACCAGTTGTTAATATGTTGCTATATTTGCTTTGTCTGTCTCACACCTCTTTTTTCCCTTTTGAACTGTTTGAGATTTAGCTGCAAACTTCTCTGACAGGGAACCTCTACAGAGTGCTTAGAATTAGAATAAGGACTTTTTCCTTTGTAACCACAATACCACTGTCACACCTGAAAATTAATAATTGCATAATATCCAGTCCATACTCAGATTTTTCTCAATTGTCCTAAAATGTTTTTTTTTTCTTTTTATAACTGGTTTTTGTTTTTAATCTCAGTCTAGGATCCAGTGAAGGTTCACTTTTGTGCATTTGACTGTTAGGTTTCGATCTAGAACAGCCCTGAGTCTAGCTTCTGCCTTCACCCCCATGATATTAACTTTGTCCAGTTTTTGGTTTTTGAAGATGGTTGTCTCGCTATGTTGCCCCCGGCTGACCTTGAACTCCCAGGCTCAAATGATTCTCCCTCCTCAGCCTCCTGAGTAGCTGGGACCACAGGGACACACTGCCATGCCTGGCTGATACAAACTTTTTAAAGCATCCAGGCCAGTTGTATTATAGAATGTTTTATTCTAGATTTGTCTGATAGGTTTTTCATGATGTTATTTAACTTGTTCCTCTATCCCTGTGTTTCTGTAAACTGAAAGTTAAGTTAGTTCTAGAATTGTGATTCTCAAAGCATGGTCTCTTGACCAGCAGCATCAGATCACCGGGGGACTTGTGCAGGGAAAAAAGACAGATTTGTGGACCTTATTCCAGATCTACTGAATTTAATTTAATATAACTGTGAATAAAACTCTGGGGATGGGGTCCATCAACCTGTGTTTTAACAAGACTTCCAGGTGATGCTGGCGTGTGCTCAAGTTTGAAAACTACCGGCCTAGATGTGTATTTAGGTTCAGGTTAAATATTTCTGATAAGAATATTTCATAGACTGGATGTGGTAGCTCACGCCTGTAATCCCGGCACGTTGGGAGGCTGACACGGGAGGATCGCTTGAGGCCAGGAGTTCAAAACCAGCCTGGGCAATGTGGCTAGACACTGTCTCTACAAAAAAATTAAAAATTAGCCAGATGTAGTGGCACATGACTGTAGTTCTAGCTACTGAGGAGGCTGAGATGGGATGATTGCTTGAGCCTGGGAGTTTGAGGCTGCAGTGAGCTGTGATTGCGCCATTGCACTCCAGCCTGGGTGATAGAGCCAGACTCTGTCTCTTAACAAAAAAAAAGAAAAGAAAAGAAAAAAGAATACTTCATAGTTAATGGTGTAAACTTCAAATTATCTCACATCAGGAGGCACAGAATGTCTCATTAATCACGTTAAGTTTGATCGTTTAGCTAAGTTGGTAACCACCATATTCCTCCATTGTAAAGGTACATTTTTCCCTTTGTAATTAGTAATGTGTGATTGATATAGATTTTTAAATATGAAAAAATTCTTTAAAAATAACACATGCTTTTTGGAAAAACATATCCCACATTACAGAAATATGTATCATAGTGACATTCCCCGGAGATCTCTTCCATTTTCCATAGGTTTTCTCTCTTATAGATCATAACTCACAACAATATCGCTTTTAAGCAAAAGCAGAACCATGCTATGGTTTTGAGGGTTTTTTTTTTCTTTTTGTAGCTTGAATTTTCATCTAGCAATATAACTTAGACATGTAGGGCTACAATATACTTTATTTTTTTTTTTTTAAGAGATAAAGTCCCGCTCAGAAACCTAGGCTGGAGTGCAGTAGTGTGATCATAGCTCACTGCAGCCTCAAACTCCTGGGCTCTAGCAATCCTCCTGCCTCAGCTTCTCTAGTAGTTAGGAAAACACACACACACCCCCACCCCCACCCCCCCACACCCCGCCACTGCTGCTGCCTGGCTAATTTTTAAAATTTTTTGTAGAGACAAGATCTCACTATGTTGGCTGGTCTCAAACTCTTGGCCTCAAGTGTTCCTCCCCTCTCAGCCTCCTAAAGTGCTGGGATTACAGGCGTGAGCCACTGTGCCAGCCTGTGTACTTTTTAATGGTGTACTCTTCCTATGTGTAGAGAGTGGTATTTTGCTTCTGCTTTTTTACTTAATTTTGTGTCATGAGTATTTTCCTATGTCCTTGGCTTCATAATATTCCAGCAAATTAATACAACATAATTGAACAATTCCTTTTTGATAGAATTTTAAAGTTGCTTATAGTTTTTCACTCTTATAAATAAGGCTATGGTGAACATTTATATGCATAAACTTTTGACTCCTCAGATTATTTGCTCAGAATTACAATTAGTCCAAAGTTACACATTTAAGGCTCTTGATAAATACTGGCAAATTACTAAATAAGAAAATTGTACCAATTTATATCCCAGCAGCAGTGTCTGAGTTTCTGTCTCAAACCTTTGCCATCATTTAATATTATCATTTTTAAAAAGTTTTTGCCATATTGATTAAGGACATATTACTGTTCAAGTTTTATTTCCTTGTTTACTAGTGAATTTGAACATTTTTTGTTTTTTTGAAACAGAGTCTCACTGTCTCCCCAGCTAGAGTGCAGTGGTGTCATCCTAGCTCACTGCAACCCCACCCCTGGGCTCAATAATTCTTCCTGCCTCAGCCTCCCAAGCAGCTGGGACTGCAGATGCTGGATACCACACCTGGCTAATTTTTCTATATTTTGTACAGACAGGGTCTCACTCTTGTTCAGGCTGGTCTCAAACTCCTGACCTCAAGTGACCCTCCTGCCTCAGCCTCCCAGAGTGCTAGGATTACAGGTGTGAGCCACCATGCCCAGCAAAAGTTGAACCTTTCTAAGGTTTATTTGCTATCTGCATTTTGTAGAAAGCCCATTTAAAAAATCTTTTCTTGGGTCTGTAATATATTAGTTAAGACTGTTTTGGGTATTAAAAACCCATTTCAGCTAGCCTAAGTCCAAAGAAGAATGTGTTGGATGAATGCTGGGATATCTCAAGGACCTTGTTCAAGGAAGGTAACAGATTGGGATGCAAAATCTTAGTCCTAATTCCAGATTGCAGGGAAAGGATTCTGGCCGAGTCTGAGTCAGGTGCTCAAGCCTGAGCCAGTCAACCTTGACCTGGGAACAAAGCAATATATACACGTCTGTTCCTGAAATAGCTACCTGCAGGAAGAGGAGGAGGTGAAGAGTAGGCCAATCCTGAAAAACAGGAGGAAAGCAGTTCACAGAAAAACACAGGACTGGAGAGACATAACAGACGGTGCTCGTCACATCCCCAGAATTGATGTTTCTTTTTTTAAATATTTTTTGAACATCCGAGCGTGGAATGCCATGTATGTCCCTGGCAGGGGAGGAGCTCACCAGTGGGCCCTCATGGGCTGGCTCCCACTAACAACAGTTCCTTTCTTTTCTCTGGACCTTGTCAAAGCAGTGAAAGTTTGGCCCTGCTAGGTGTGAGGGCCTTACGAGAACTGTCAAGATGAAGGGGGGCCCCAGAAGGGCATGCGATGAAAAGATGACAATCGCTTGTTCTCTGAAACAATCCTTTAAACTCCTTCCGTGGTCTTTTCACACATGCTTTGACTACTTCCAACGAAGCACCAAAAATATTTGCTTACCGGAAAAGCTGGGTAAGAGCCCGGAGTAGTCAGCTTATTTCTCTGCCTTGTGGGTGATAGCTAACATTTTTTAAGGTAAATGGTGGGGGGAGGGAAGAGCTCCATTCTTTCAAATAGTTTTTCCTTACAGAGTCTTAGAGATAATGTTTCAAGGCCTGTAAAAATTGTTTTTCCTGCAAGGTCTGCACGGGCTCAAGCTATGTATTTACTACATATTCATAGTCTCTTAAACTCCTTAGGACTTTAACAAATGAGAAAGAAACGTTGGCCTTATAGAACCATGCTCAGGAATTCTGAAAAAACAGAGTTCCACGAATACTGTATGAAAACAGAATGAGGAGTTGAAGTGTGCTTGTTTTCTGGCCCCTGCTGGGTACCCCTGAACCCCTCCTCCAGAGTTGAGAGACCAGGGCCCATCCTTAGATCACCTCAGTCACGTGCTCTGTTCTCCTTGAATCCTAGTTGCGAGTTTTGGACAAGCTGATGGTTGAGCGACTCTCCGCAGAGAGGACGGAGTGTCTGAACCGCCTGCAGCAGCACTCAGACCTGGAGAAGCACGAGGGAGAGAAACGACAGGTGAAAACCAGCATCTGCCAGTTACCACACTGAAAACCCGGAGGCTGAGACTCTCTAAAAGTATTTGCATTACATAGCGTATCATTGCTGTAACCCTGAAATGAGGTTAATAGAAAAGAACCTATAGTTCTGTTTGTGGTTGTGGCTGAATATGCTAGCAGTAGGTGGAGACTGAACATGCTGGGGAAAATGTCAGCTCTGTCCGGAACCAATCCTAAGTATTGTGCATTGGTTGAGTTCCTCCCTCAGGGAGTTGCTGTCTAACCAGGACCATAGACGTGGAATGAGTACCTATGAGTGAGTGAGAACTCATGCTGCTAAGCAGCCAGAAGTGCTTGGTTTGGAAGATTTGGGTGGCTCTCGCAGTTGAGGTTAAGGTAGCTCTAAGTCACTTATGAAGAATATAGATAACTCATCTCTGCTTGGGTGCCTGCTGTGGCCTGCGGGAGGGTGGATAATCCTTGTTATTCTCAACTATCATAATTGAAAAGTATATCTTTGATGCTTTAATTCACAAACCATATATCAAATTCACTTGATTCTTTTGTGTACTAGTTTGTGTATGTGTGTGTGTGTTTTCAGATGTCCTTGGTGGATGAATTAAAAACCTGGTGCATGTTAAAGATTCAGAATCTAGAGCTGAAGCTTTCTGGAGATTCTAGGGCCTCCAGGGCTAAATCCACACCATCTACTTGTGAGTCCTCTACAGGTAACCCACATACAGAGAGAGCCCTTCTGTCCAAAGGTAACAGGACCTCCAAACCTTTTTCTCTCCTGCGTCTGAAGGCAGTGTGGATTGTAGAGTACGCTCTGTAGGGGAAAGGACCATATGTTGCTCACAACTATATACCCAGTCCCTATACAGTAATAAAGCACTCTTATTTAAGTGCCCAAATATATTTGAAGGAATAAAAGAATTGTTGATCGGTGATAACATTGCCTTGGTTACAGTGTCGATGGCGTCAGAGTGGATCCCAAAGCTGGGAGATGATGAGTGACCGTCTTTCTCAGCAGGGCTCTCTCCCTCGCCTTTTGTGCCTTTTACCCCTTTCTTGTCCCTAATCAGCCTTTTAACTTTGTCCAACTATACAAACCCTCATTAAACAGCAGTTCACTATTGAACCTGCCGCAGGTGCTACATAAGAAATGCTTCAAGGAAAGCATCTTTACATGAGCCACAGTGATTATACTCAGTGATAATTCTGAGAACATTCAGAACCTTGGTAATTAGGCTGCAGTGGGGGATTTTGATACGTTAAGTGTTCTGTGTTACCGCAGGCACAGGCTGTCTCTGGAACATGGTTTTCTATTCTTTGTGCCAACAACATTGGGAAACTCCCTGGGCATATTTTCACGCAGGGACTAGTCATGCTCATCGTGGAGCTCCGGGTGTGGGGAGCAGGGGTCAAGACACTAGTTCCCTGAGGCTATGGTATGGAGTGGGCCCAGAAATTAGAGAATGGGGATATTCATTCTCGTAGCTAAACATCCAATTCTGCTTTGAGACACTTGGTGAGCTGTGTCATCTGTAGGCCTCAGGAAATGGGACCCAGAGCCTTCTCAGGTAGATTGTGGCAGGCTAAAGGAAAGACCAGCGACTTTTTTGGCTTAGGTGGCACCAGTGTGGCTAACACAGAATTCATGAAAGCCCTGATAACCCAAAATGATGATGAGGGGAGACGAAGTGGAAGGGAGGGACAGAAAGGTGAGGAGAACCACAGAGGAGAAGTTACGTATGTTGGGCGGTTGGGAATGCTGGTGATTTGCAGGGTTCCCGCAACTCTCAGACGCACGCCACGTGACTGTGGAATGTGGATGTGCTCTGATGTTTGTTTTCCTTCTGAAACCAGGTGCGGATCAATCAGTGGTGACTGCAGGTCCAGTGGCGGCTTCTGACAGCTCTCCTCAGGTGGTTAGGCCCAAGGAAAAGGCTGTCAACGCCGCTGCTACCCACAGACTCCAGCAGGAGCTGTCTTCCTCTGACTGCACCGGCTCCCGTCTGAGAAATGTCAAGGTCCAGACAGCCTCGCTACCCTTGAATGAGGCAGCCAAGTGTGACCAGGCTGGGCCCTGCGTCAACAGAGGCACCCAAACTAAGAAGTCTGGGAAGAGTGGGCAGACAAGGCATCGAGCCCAGCAGCCAGCAGCCAGCAGCGCCTGTGGGCAGCCGCCACCAGCGGCAGGCAGTGAGCAGACTGCCCCTCACACTCGAGACACCTCCCAAGCTCTGGAGCTCACCCAGTATTTTTTTGAGGCTGTTTCTACCCAGATGGAAAAGTGGTATGAAAGGAAGATTGAGGAAGCACGAAGCCAAGCCAGTCAGAAAGCCCAGCAAGACAAGGCCACACTGAAGGAACACATTAAAAGTTTAGAAGAGGAACTTGCGAAACTAAGGACTAGGGTGCAGAAGGAAAATTAGCACCTGGAAAGTGGAAGAAAGGATTCTTGAGGATTTCTGATTTTGCAACTGTAGAATAGTATGCCCATGGAGTCAATCATTGTGTACATAGCAGACTTGCCTATTAAAAAAATCACTAATTTCTAAAATGTGCCAGATATGTGCTTCCTATGCCCTGAAGTTATGAAGACTTCAACAATTAACTAGAACCAGGGAAGCTTGCTTAGTTTCAGGTTTCATTACAAATTCTAAACTTCAGTCCAGGTTCATCTGAAGTTCAAAAGCTCAGATTAAGCAAACTGCTCTAAGAAACTGAATAATGTGTAAGCCTAAACCCCAAAATTCAGGATGTATGAAATAATATAAGTCAAAAGTAAGAAAAAAATCAACCCTTTGTGAACTCAAGTATCATTCATATAAATACGAACACACCTGGTGTGCCTAGACAAGTGTCTTTCTGTAAGAGAGCTATTAACTCTGAGATGTGCTAAACCCTTTTCTCAAATTTGTAATCCTTAAAATGCTGACATTTTAACCAAGTGAAAACTTTTCAGATTTTGAGGAGAAAGAGATTTTCATGATGTCATAAAATCCATTATATCTTAAAATTTTTTGAAAAGTCAGCTTATTTGAATAATGAATAATTTGCTAATAGCACTGGAAATGTTAATAATGAGTTCCAATGAGAGAGTTTCAAATCGTTTGATCATTTTTATATTTTTAGCCAAAAATCAGTTATTTTAAAGCAGATTAATTGGAAAAACATTCATGTAACAATTACCCAATTACCTGAAATAACCTATTCCTAATTAAACCCAACTATCTTACCTTTCTGAATTTGAGATTATTATTCTAAATTTTATAAAGAAATAAGGCTATTTCTTGAAAGTATGAAATTTTATGAGTTCTATCCTTGAACCTCAAAAGCTTTCCACTGCTCTGCAGTGAGTGACTATGTCAAGATAAATTATTCAATAACTTGACTTAGGCCCCACTGTTCCCCAGCTTCATGAAGCCTAGAAGACTTGACTTTGCTCCATAATGAAATATAAACACAGAAACAGAGTTGTAAAAGTAGCCTGGATATGTTGAAACTTTGGACAAATGTCTTGTCTCTTGGAATGTGGGATTATATTCATCTCCTCGAAAGCCCATGTATGCATAGAAACTTCAATTCTATTTCTATAAACACAGGAACCTAGTAACTACTGTCCATATTGCTAATGAAATGCTGCTCATTGAGCCAAAGAGAAAATAATGACTTCTTAACATGGGAACACCAAGAAAAACGAAGTATGTTTTAGTCCCAGGTTTTTTAAGGGTGGCAATCCATGGATACAGACATTCCAAAAAAAAAAGTAATTCAGTAGATGTATGTCATTGTTACAGAACCTGAATATGGAATAAATTTGATGTTATCTCAAGTTGATTTTTATGTATTTGTGAGCTTGTCTTGTTCCTCAGCTCTTCTGTGTAGGTAGACAGTCCTTTCTTGGGAGACACTCATTGGATCACTAATACAGAGGCACTTTCCTCTTTTCATTTTCCAGCTTGTTCTTAATGCAGAATCACAGAATTGTAGAGCTGGATAGTACTTTCGGTTTTCTAAATCTCTTCCCAAACAGGATATCACTAACCTCTTTAGAATCATTCCTCAATATACAGCAATTTATTGAGAACTGCCTAATACTCAAGAGATGAAATCTTGAGAACTTGAGTAAATTGTGTTCCAAGCAGGAGTTACTTTCACTTATCAAAATATCTCCTGTTACCTCAAGGTATCCTTGACAAGAATGTTGAAGATGAAAACAAACTTTAATTTAATTAGCAAGTCTAGACCATAGAGTGCTTTGGTGGGAGTATTTTGATTATACCTCATTACCCATCAGAAGCAGGCAGCTTATCATTGTGAACTGGATACTTTTGTCGAAATTCAGAGTTAGGCTTTGGGAGACTGAGGCAGGAATATAGTTTGAGACCAGGAGTTTGAGACCAGCCTGGGCAATAGCAAGACCCCATCTCTACAAAAAATAAATTAGCGGGGAATGGTTGTACATGCCTGTAATCCCAGCTACTTGGGAGGCTGAGGAAAGACGATCCTGAGCTCAGGAGTTAGAGGCTGCAGCGAGCTATGATGTCACTGCACTCTAGGCTGGACAACAGAGTGAGACTCTGTCTCCAAAAAATAAAAATTCACAATGAAGAAACTAGAGAGGAAATGAGAAAGGTCAAATGGACCTAGTCTGACAGACTACGTGAATCTTGTCTCTTAGAGGTCTGTCATAGAAGAGAAAACCAATAGAGACAAAGAAATAGGACAGGGTCAGTCAGCCTCCTAACCCAGAGAGGTGGCAACATCTCAATTAAGACCAATGCAATAGCTTTTTATTTTCAACAACTGTGTTTTTGCTACTTGGCATTGTCAAAACTTAGCTACAGGTCAGTGTTATATTTTTCCCTTTTAGCTATCTGCTAAAATAAATAAATGCCACAATTGTACTTTTCCAAAGAAACAGAACTATGAACAATTTATAGCCTGTCATGTTTCAAACCGAAGCTGAAACTTTCAATAGCTGTGGGAAAAGACGATGTAAAACACAGAAAAGTTGTATAATATTGCAGTGTTTTTTTTTAAATTGTTAGTGCATTATTGCATTGAGTATACTAAGTATGTGATAGATTGAATATATTAGTTCCAATCTTCTGACTTTGGGACCCCAAAATAAAGAAGTGATGTTTTCATGTTTATACCTTCTTTTTTGAGTCAAATGTTCATATACTTGCGAGGCATGTTGTCTTCTATTTAATATTTTTATCACCTTGAATTCATGTTTCCTCCAAGGATTAAACATTGTTCTCTAAACCATGGATCTTAAATTCCTTATTAAAAAATTGAAAGTGTGAATACCTTGTTTAGTCTAAAATTTCATTTGTTATGGCTGATCAAATTTTCTGGCCCCTGAAAGAGTGCCTTCACCCAGCTACACTTTACTTTGTGTCTATAAATGTATAATTTAAAGTAAATATATTTGCTCTAAAGTCGAGATCAGGTGCACTGCATCAAAACTGCTGTAGTGTGGCAAGATTTCTTGGAGCAAGCTTAAACAAATGTTTAAACTGTTTACCATTTGGAAAATACTTGATAAAGGGGAAAGACAAAACGCCATTTGCAATAGTTCAATGATATGCAAGCCAAGGTAACATTATACTTTTAGACTAATAAATGATTGTGAAGTGTGGATTATAAAGGCCAGTCAGGTAAGTAAGAATTAAAAGACAAAACCACTTAAACTAATGACCTTTTAGGATATTTTTTATGAATAAAACAATTTTTTAATTTGTAATTTTAAGGAGAAATATTCTTTGCTTTTAATATTAAAGTCAAATAGATGTGAAAATATTAACTTAAATCCATGAGACACCAAAGTAAGTCACAGTAGAGCACTTTAATACAAATAAGAGTGGGTAAAAAGTGTTTTACTCTCTTCAGTAAACAAAAATAGTACATTTAATGTAATTTTGCTATAATTTATCAAATGCCTGACTCAAGGAAGGAAACAGCCTCTGGAGGTTTCTAGTTTGGCAGAGTGACAATTTGCTTTTGATCTTGTTTGGTCCTTATTCAACATAACCTAATTTTTTTTTTCCTAAAGTACAGGTAGGCTACTTCCCTTTGTTTTTACTAGCATTTTCCTTATTTATTCCATTAACAGAGATGGTTTAGGTAAGCATGGGTCTCTATCTCTCCAAGTGTCCACTGGTATAACTACAATACTACAAACAGCAGGGAATATGTTCTGCTTTCCGCAATTATCAGAAAATCATCTGTCTCCCTGCATGCACATCCATAGCAATGCTTGTACCATGAATTTAAAAATTCCAACCCGATGGCACAGAGACAATTAATGTTATATAATAAATAGCTTTAGCCACTTCTCTTATGCTATAAAGCTTTTGTACTTAAACCTTAATATAAAAAGATTGTTCAAATACATACACTGAACAAACATCTGAAAATTAAACTTTATGAACAAAAGTTTAACATTCAAACAGGAGTACAGTTTTCAAGGAATACCTAAGAAGGTAATTTGTTGTCTAATCCAAAATACTGATAACAATCACTTCCATGATGAATAAAATGTTTCACCAACAGCTTTATTCTAGTCAACATCTTAATGACTGTGGGTTCAGCACCTTAGAAACAATTGCTAACTAAATCTTCTCTTAGGCTAAACAAGACTTCAGAGGGGATAATCAAAGCATATAAGGGAACAAAACTCCATCACAGTAATCTTAGCCTCTGGAAGATAATTCAATTTTTAGTGTTTTACCTGCTTTAAAAAAATCAAAAACAAACCTCAACTTAGGTTTTCTTGGAGTCTGTGATAGCTGCATCTTGCAAATTCAAACCACATATGCTCTTTAAAATTCCTCCATGTACACCACTGTCAGGAAGAGCAACACTAAAAGTCACCAACTTCCACATTCACAAAAGGATAATTTTTTTAGTTTCAAGATTTTAGATTTACTAGAGACAGCCTATATTAGAGTGTTATCAATCATGTTACACAAAAATATTTCCAAAGTGGTCTCTGTTCAAGAAATGCTTCTGTTATTATAGATCATTTTGCAAGACAGGCTGACTAATACATATAAAAACCTGAAAATTGGCTCATGCAAGCATTTTGAATTAGTAGACTACCCTCATGGAAGAGTACTCAGAATCAGTCTTGTAAACTCTGAGAGGTGGGGGTGGCTGGCAATCTCAGTCATCAGCATACGCCACCATTAGTTTATGCCTCTCTTGTGGCACATAGCCCAGTACTGGATACCATTTTATCATTCTACAAAGTTTTGTCTACATCTTTCAGGTGCTGGTCAGATTCTTAGATTAGCTTTTTAGTTGTGTTGATGAACAGACAACTTCAGTTTGAGGGACTGCCAATCCCAGCATCTTCCATAAGCTTCGCTAAATGAATTATGTCATAAATTTGGTTTCTTTCAAAAGTGTTCTTAAGTCAGCTTTGGTTGTGATATATTTGTCTCTCATGTATTCTTCAAATTCTCTTTATTTTTTCCTGCCACTAGAGGAGAACCAAATGCACTGAGGATCTTCCTTAAGGATTTTTTTTTACTTCTTTCCACGTGGATGTTAAGATATTCACAAAACTTTCATCCAGAAGTTGCTTAAAGTCTTCCCTCTTCTTTTTGGTAAGTGTGTCAATGTGTTCATTAAGGTTCTATTTATTTTCTTTTCCCAGCAAAGACCCACATTCCCAGTAATGATCTTTTTGGAGCATCTTCTATCAAACCATGACACATCTGAAAAACATACCTCAACAACCCTGATAGTGCAGAAGGATTTTTCAAGAAATTTCCAGGGTATTTCCTGGGGTCAGTATACCCCCAGTCGTACATCTTACAGTTTTTTCAAACAGCTTTATTCAGTTATAATTCATATACCATACATTGAAAATGTTCAGTGGGTTTGAGTATATTCATAGTTGTGCAACCACCACCACCAATCTAACCATAGTATATTCTCATCACCCTGAAAAGAAACCACACACCGATTAGCATTTATTCTTCATTCCAACTACAGCCACTACTTTTTTTGCTTACTCTGGATCATATAAATGGAATCATACAATTTGTGATATTTTGTGATTGGCTTCTTTGACTTAACAGTGTTTTCAAAGTTCATCCATATGTAGCATGTATCAGTCCTTTATTTCTTTTCATTGCCAAATGATGGTTACAGACCTAGTGGAACTGCTAAATCATATGGCAACTCTATGTTTAACCTTTTGAGGAAATAAATCTGTTTTCCGAAGTGGCTGCACCATTTTATGTTCCCACCAGCAATGTACAGGCTTCCAATTTCTTCAACATTTGTTATTTTTTTAATTACAGGCATTGTAGTGGAAGTCAAGTGATATCCCATTGTGGTTTTGGTTTTCATTTCCCTGATGATCAACTGTGTTGAGCATCCTTTCATGTACTAACTAGCTATTTGTTATAGTGGTTTATGCTTCTTTCAAAAACTGATGTCGTATCAGACATTTTCAAAACTCAGGGTGTTTTTCAGTGCTAAGGCAATTGTTCTGATGTGCTTTCCTTTGCTTTCTCTGACATACCGTGTTCCATCTTCTGATATTTTGCCTAAATACTGTACATACAAACAGCAAGACTTGGCTTCAGGCTGCCCATTGTTAAGCCCAAAGTCAACAAAATGCATGGAAACTTTACAATCCTTCAAAGTGCTTATAGTTAAGCTTTTGCTAAAGTAAGTGTTTTTTCTAACTCCTTGAGCTGCATATTGCCTTGAGTAATCATCATCCCGATAGTATCCTGTAGAAGAAAGTGAAATCTGGTTACTGTCTTACCTAGTTAAACAAGCTCTACCATTTTCTTAAAATCAAGAACCAATACTGGGAATTCAAACTGCTGCATGTTAGGAAAGCCAAAAGCTTTCCAAATATATATGAAACATACAGCATAAAAGTCAGGTGATGTTGTAGAATGTAGATACAACATTAAATTTTAAAACATCACTTAGGTGAGTGGAAAATCGGTAATGTTACAAGCAACGATCAAGATATACCAGCTCAGTGACATTTATATTCCAAGATGTCTGCTAAACTTAAAAAAAATTCACTAATCAATACAAAAGAGTCAGGGCCTGTCCTCACCATGATCTTGTTTCTCACCTCTTCGGTGGCACTTTTGTTCCTTCTGAATTCTTCCCTTGCCCAGTCCTTTAGGTATTTGCGATCAGAATCATTTGGAACTTGCCGAATTGCTTGCAAGATCCTTCTGTAGAGAAGCAGAACTTGTTGCCTTCTCATGAACTGCACAGGGGAGGAGAAATGGCAATTACAAACTGCACACTCGCCAGCCCGGAAAAGCAAACCAAATTATAACCAGACGACTTCTCTTGGGTCACAATTTTCAAAAGGTAAAGAAAAACTTTTTTTTTTTTTTTTAAGAAAGCATCAATAAGTTCATTTGGGCCGTTTGCTTACTCCTTTGTCAAACCTGAGAACCAGTAAAATCAAAAGCTGACTACCAGGCAGAAAAAGGGCTGCTGGTCTTCTAGAAGTTGTAATCACAACAACAGCACTTTTACCAAATTAACGCAGTCGTTCAGATCCTTTGGGTATCTCATTTGCACTTTACCACAGCTCTGCAGAACAGAGCGCTCTTCACCGTGGCCCCGGGGCAGGTGGGGCGTCAGGGCGAGAAATCGAAGCCTCAGGTGTCCGCGCCGAGCGGCGCGAGCCGCGCACTTCCCGTCTGCCCAGTCGCAGGAAGCCCCACCCCCAGGCCGGGGCCAATCAGAGGCAGGAGCCCGCGAGCAGCTCCGCTCACCCCCGAGACCCAGTCTGTAGGGTGAAGAGAGAGGTGGCGAATCGAGCAGCTCAAACCTCGGTAAGCTGCTTTATAAGGCTCAGAGAACCGCTGGTACCTGCTTTAGCGTTAGCATCGCAGGGGGTAACCGAGAAGCAGCCATATCCGCCAGCGTCCCTCTGGGGCCTCAGCGCGCAAGAGCGGAAGTGGGGAAACGTCCGGGAGGCGGGGCGAGGGCCGGTTTCCTGGGAGACCGCCTGCGTTTGTACGCTGACTGACGGCCGGGCTTTGGGACTGAAGCTCAGGGCTTTGGAGCGAGTTGACAAGCTACATAGCTCTGGGCTGGGAGTTTCTCCTGCCTTAGGCTTGTTTTTTCCTGGGTAAAATGTAGCAGTGCATCGTCATAGGGCTGTTCTGATAATGAAATAAGAATGGTAAGGCGGCACAGTTCTTGGCCTGGCACATGGTTAAGAGTTCATTAAATGGAAGCCAAGTTTTTTTGGGGGGGAGGTGGTAGGGAGAAAAAATTTTAGTGTTCTTTCGAGCCTTTTAAAATGTGTGTAGTTAAAAATACTAAAAGCTTAAAATGTTATTTTAACACATTAACCGCCATGTGAGTTGTATTTAACTCACATTCGTTTCGAGCCCGGGGCCTCATGAAGTATATGTAACTTTTCACGTCTCTTCACCTTGGGAGCGGCATGGGGTACGGGCAACTCACGCTGCCGTGCTGTAGCCTACATGTTAAGTGATGGGTGGCCCCCTGGGGAAAACCCTGCAGTTGGTGTGTGAAACTCTTGTTACAATTAATGTTGACAATTGCATGTAACTCATGCACAGAAAATTAAAAAAGTTTTCATTAGGATCGTTTTGATTTCAAAGTTAATTTCTATTTTCGTAATAAAACACAATGGTCCCAAGGAAGGTTTTCTTTCTTTTTTTT
>CAUYSK010022912.1:0-37364 GCA_963575035.1 Avahi laniger
GGGGCCCCTCTTTCTATAATGTCACTGTCTTGGTCAGCTCATGCTGCCATAACAAAATGCCATGGAGTGAGTGGCTTAACGAACAGAAATTTATTTCTCACAGTTCTGGAGCCTGGGAACACAAAGATCAAGGTGCTGGCCAGTGGGTTCCTGGTGAGGGCTCTCTTCCTGATTTGCAGACAGCTGCCTTCTCTCTCTCACATAGCCTTTCTTTGGTGCATGCATTCAGCGGGCGGGAGGGAGAGAGAGGGGGAGGGAGAGATGGGAGCAGAGAGCGCCTCTTTTTCCCTTTTCTTATAAGGCTGCCAATCCTATAGGATTAGGACCCCACCTTTATGACCTCATTTAACCTTAATTTCCTCTAAAAAGCTGAATCTTCAAATACAGTCACACTGGAGATTAAGAATTCAATATATGAATCTGGGATGAGGGGTCCAATTTGGTCCATAAATATCACTTTTACTTGAAAAATTGGGGTAAAGAAAAATTTTTTTTACCAAAAGAAATTCAGTTCTCTGTGACTTGTGATATAAATACAAGAGCATTGTTAAGAGGAAAAAGTGGTCTTCTGGCTATACGATGAGGATTCCAAAGGCCTGCCTTCAGGGACGCTGTGAGGGCCGTTTTTGAGAGGTTTCAATAGAGAGAGAAACACCTGGAAGGTAGGATGGAGTGACTGGTGGAGGGGCTCGAATCCCAGTCAGAGAGCGTGAGTCCCCGAGTGCTGGCAAGACCAACCACTGTGTGTCTGTCACTCGAGCCCACTCTCCACCCTCTCCCTGTGGGGCCCAGGACTCCTAGGCTGGCTGCCTGCTGCCAGCCTCCCACCGGGTCCCAGCAGGAGAGCGGAGGGCAGGGGAGAGCGGGCCCAGTGTGTTTACCCCCATCCCTCACTGCTGGGACCCTCAGACGGTCCCCTTCACTGAAGGCCGCTTCCGTGCAGCCACTATCACTGAGTCCTAGTCATTTTTTCTGCCTTTTGCCCCTTCAGTTCCAGAAGCAGCAATGGCTTCCCAGTGTGCCTGTCCCTGGTGTACTGTGCCACCTCGTATTGGTTTCCACAAACCCCATGCACACCTTTGCCAACGGTCCTTTCAGAGCTGGCTTCACGAGAGTGTGACCCATGAAGCTGCACAGGGTCTCGATCATAGAAGTGACAACATTGGTTTAACACTCTTGAAATTCTTAATTATTTTTGGACAAGGGCCCCATATTTTCATTTTGCCCTGGGCCTCACAAACTATGTAGCGGCTCGTGGGCCCTTTATTAAATTTCTCTGAGTACCCCATTCAAGTATGCCCTCTGTTTCCTGCCGGGACCCTGACCTTGTCCCCTTCTGTGCAGAGAGAAGGACAGCCCCAGCCTAATTTCCTCAGGAGACAAAGCTTTTCCCTAAAAGAAAGGAGACCATGGGAAAAGGCACAGGTGTTCTTACTGAGTCAATTGGCTCCTGACACAGGAACTGAAGTCAAGACCAGGGAAGGCAGCAAGCTGAGGCCTGGGCCCAGAACTGGGGAGATGGAAGTTTGGGTCCTGGCACCACAGCAGATTAACGCTGTAAATTACCCTCTCTGCACCTCAGCTTCCTCATCTGAATAATGCCTACCCAACTCAAAGTACAGTCGTCCACTGAAAATGCCGTACATGTGTTAATATTTGGTACATGACAGGATGTGCAATAAATACTTGTTAAATAAATACGAGTTTGATTTGCAGAAAAACAGCTTACATTTAGACTTAAAAAAGACTGTGAACTTGGGGGAATACAGAATAAAAGCAATAATCTGTTCATCCATTCTTCTTTCCCAGTGATTCCTGGAAATCAAGGATGCTGTCTGCCGGAAGTGAGCATCAGATGGAAACCCAAGGTTGAGTACCTACGGTAGGTGCTCCAGATGCCAAAGCTCATGCCTCTGAGCGAGCCGTCCAGGGCTAGCAGGATCACTGGGAAGACAACACAGCAGGGTAATGGTCCCAAAGAGTAAGATACCTCTTTCCAATTTCCCCCTTTGGTAAGAAATGACCAACACTATGACCAAATTGCTCAGCTGCATCCAGAACATAAGTAAGACATATTAAATCGATTAATTGTGGACCAGTTCTGCACTGATTTTGCCCTCCCTTCCCCGTGGCATAAGAGCACTTTGTGCCTCTATAAGGCACCAGGTTTTGCTTTCAGAACACTTAATAATAATATCCATTTTGAGGTACCTACTATGTGCTGGCACTGTGTAAGGGACTATCATTGTATTACCTAGACTAAGGGTCTGCAAACATTTTATTAAAGGACTAATAGTAAATATTTTAGGCTTTGCAGGCCAGGTGGTCTCCTGCCCAGCTAGTCAACTCTGGCATCATAGCACAAAAGAATCCATAGTTAATACATAAATGAATGAGCATATCTATGTTCCTATAAAACTTTATTTATAAAAACAGGAGGCTATGATAGTTTGCCAATCTCTAGTTCAGAGCAGCAGGCTCTTAAACTTCAGACCATGTCAGAATCCCCAGAGGGTTGGTGAAAGCTCAGACTGCTGGGTCCCACCCTCAGAGTTTCTGATCCAGGCAGAGAATTTGCCTTTCTAACAACTTCCCAGGTGACACCGCTGCTACTCACGCACTTTGAGAACCACTGGTCTAGACAACACAGGAGACGTTTAAGAGCACAGCTCTGAAGCCAAGAAGCCTGTTTGAATCCTTCCTCTTTCACCTGCTAACTGGGTAACCTTCGGTAGTTTGGGTTTCTTTATATTTCTGGCCCTCGTCTATAGAATTAGGACACGAACAGCACCAATTTCACAGAGTTGTCCTGAACTAAATGAGTTAATGCATGTGAAGTCCTTAGAAAAGTGGGTGGCACAGAGTCAGGCCTTAAGAAATGTTAGTTCCTGCTAAATGTTAGCTGACAACACCTCATTTTATTCTTCCAACAACTCTGTTAGGTAGATCTGCTGGCCATTTTGTAGGTGAGGGCGTGAGAGTTTATGCATTGCCCGCAGCACAGAGCTAACAAAGGGCAAACCCAGGGCCCTCTGTACGGTTGTCCCCCGCTAGCACCTGGGACAAACCAATCTTCCTGGAACGCCCACAGGAATTTAGGCCTACGTGGGAGGTGGAGTTTTTTTCAACCTGTGCCTGGAACTCAAGTGTGAACCATGCTCTTCTGACTCAGACACCCTCTCCTGTGCTTCCTCGGGCCACATTGGTGTCAAAGAGAAAAGGAGCCCCCTGCCTCCAGCCAGCCCTTGCCCCCACTTTCTGTCAGGAGCCCCTGGCCTGCATGGGGCCACCCTGGGCTAGATCAGGAGGTCTTGTGACATTTACTGGCAATGGGTTAGACATTTTACATACATTATCTCATTTAATCCTCAGTGTAATTCCATATAGCAAGTACCATTATTTTCCTCATTTAACAAATGAGGAGACTGAAACTTAGCAGAAGTGGACCTAAGCCATGCAACTAGCAAGCAAGCACACCAGCGCAGAAACGCAGATGCGAACGCTTCCAAAGTTTTCGTTCTTTCCACTGACATGATCTTGCCTCCTTTAAAATTTGAGAAGTAAAAGATTAAGGAAAGAGATCACTAGGGAGTGTTTAGAGCGAGAACTTGAAATAACCAAAATGTAGTTTTATCTCTTAGGCAATTTTGGTCAATTTATCTGGAAAAAATAAGGGTAAGCTTAAGTGAATCCACACCTCTCAGGTAGAGATATGTCTGCAAATGAACTCCTACTAATTTGAAACAGAAAGAAGCTGTGCAAGTCTTGCTCTCATCTGGGTGGCTTTTATGGGGAGAGAGAGGGAGAATTTTATGAGAAGAAAGTCAGAGGTGGAGTGGCTGTGGCCCCTTATCCTTAAAAATGAAAAGGAAGAATAATCAAATGTACGCTGAAAATATAACGGCAAACAAGTTCTGAGGTGACATTTGGGCTGTGTGGTTCTCTTATGGCCGTGTGACAATAAGTGCCTGTTCAGCTGACTTTTCTGAAAGCCGGAGAAAGGTCTCTTAGCTAAAATGTCACAATGCAGCTTATTTTCCATTTTCACCATGTGTTCCAAGGGGAGACTGACACTCTGTCCTGCCCTCACGCACCACTTTGAAAATAACAACAGCAAAACACAAAGAAAGGTAAAAAAAAAAACAAAAAAGAAGAAGGAGACAGTTTGGAGCTCGTTCAAGCTCTCCAACTTTCATTTTGCAGACGGTGCAAGTTTTGGGTGAGGAAAAGGCGGAAGAGGCTAGAGGAGGCTCTGACTCCTAAGAAGTCACAGCAAAGGCATTTGACCTATTTTGCGCAGCTATGTGATGCTCTGGAAAGTGATTGTTGGAATTACACTTAAAAGTCGGAAGATTTTTATTGGCCAATTTAGTGGCTATTACTAAAGGTCTTTGGTCCACATAATAACCATCATTTGGTAACCTGGAGGTTTGAGCCATGCCTCAAAGGAAGGCATAACCCTCCTCCTTTCTAAAACTAACTCCACCGTTTGGATTTTCAAATCCCCATGTACTCTGCCTCCTGTCTACATCTCCAGCCCTCTTTCTTACTACTCATTTCTGTTCCCTCTGTGTTCTGCTGTTGATTTTGTTGCTTCATTATTACCAACAGAGGGTTTACACCCATCTGATTCCTTTCTCCTAGGATATCTTTCAAACACCCCACACTCACCTTCCTGTACCATTATCTCCTTAACTCCTTCTCCTCTACGACCTCTGTGAATCTGCCATGTTGCCCAATCTCAGAGTGTATTTATGGTCATACAAACATAGTCAAGAAGAAAACTATATTTTCAAAATTCACTCAAGTTCTTCACCTACACAACAAGCCCTGCTATTACCATCTTCTTCCAACAGAATTATTACAATGGGCCAATCAACTGGTCAACCCATGTGCAGACTTCCCCTGTGTTACTTCATACTTCACGCTGCCACTGGAGCAATCTTTCTAAAGCCTAAGTCTCCTCTTCCGTTCATTTCCACTTTGACTCTTTTCACTCAATTACTCTAAACAAACTACACTCCCCAGACATACCATCTCTTCCCATATGCCGTGTCCTTTCTTTGCTTGGGTCAATTTCTTGATCTGGATTGCTCATCTTCCTTTTATAGCCTGTCCAAATCCTAATAATCTTTCATAACCCATTTCAAATGCCCCTTCCTTGATAAGCATTTCAGTATCAGACATTATCACTTTCTCCTCTCTTGTTTCTGCCATCCTCTCTTACAGGGCTTGCAGTATAATTTACATTGCTGTCATTTGTTTGTACGTCTCCCTCTTCCACTAGAGGATGAACTCCTTGAAGTCAGGGATTTCTTCTTACTCATCTTTGGGTCCATAGCAAAGTGATTTGTATAGTAGGTGTTCATTATGTATTTGCTGAATTTAAATTTATATAACATTTTAATATTTATATTGTATTCTCACATACATTTACTTACTAGTCATCTCAATATATCTATGAGATAGATAATATTGTTCCAATTTTAAGATGAGAATATTGAGGCTCACAATGTTAAGTGACTAGTCCAAAGCAGCATGGTTTGTAGGTGGCCAATCTAGACTTGAAGCCAGGTCTCTAACTCCTCTTGCAGTTCTGAACTTCTATGATTCTCTAATTCTGTTCAAAATTTTACACCAGAAAGGAGAGGAGAATGATTATTTCACTACACACTGTGGAGCAAAAAGGTTGGCAAATGCTCTTCCCTTATATGCAAGGCTGCATTATGTCCCATTGGAAATGAGCATTATAAACATTAGCTTCAGCAATGTAACATAACAGCAGCTTCTTTTATTATCATTGTTTAAACATTTGGGTAGTAAGCAGGTACACCTCATCCAACATATGTTCTCAGTCAAACATATATCCTCCATGCAAATTTTATGGAGTTATCTTTATTAGGTGTTATTTATTCAAAAGGCAGAAGGTGCCAACGTGCAGAAAATAATGAACAAGACTGGACTGTGGAAAAACAGCTTAATTATATAGGTCAAGAGTCCTTAACCAGACAACCACGAAGGCTTAGTAGCATTTCAAAACTACTTTATGAAAAGTGTTGGGGGTTGGGAGGAGACTGGCATAGGGATATACATATATTATCTCCTGGCATATTAAAATAAGATTTGACTATTGTAAAACTATTTTATACAAAATCCCTCACAGAGCAGAGATCTTTTCCTGTGGGTCAAGAGTGCCAAAATCAGCACAATAAAGGGCATGTTCAAGGGAGAAGAACATGGTTTTTACAATCTGCAGGTCTTCATTTGAATCCCATCTCTGCCACTTACAATCTGGGTGACCTGGGACAAGTTACTTCATTATTCTGAGGCTTCTCGTTCTCATTGTGAAATGTAGATAAGGATATTGAACTTGCCTGAATGTTTATCATTTAGAAGAGTAATCGAAAAACCTTTGCAACAAAAAAACTGAGAACTTAGTGTATACCCAATGCATGCTATTCTCACACTAGCTGCACAGGGGTATCATCTTCTAAACATGGGTTTTTAGGAGAAGATGTGAGTTAGAGAAAATTTGGGAAGATATATTCATCTTCTATTTCTATTCCAGATTCTATAATTCTCTTCCTGAAACATCCTTTAAATTTAGTTTTCTGGTTTTTAGGGGTTTAGTTTTCCTGGTCCCTTAAGAACAAACGTCCTGATGTCTTTAGGCACTTACCTCTGTTAGATTAGGAACAGAGACAGTCAAGATAAACAGAAAGGCAAGAGAGAGGAGGTAAATTCTTCTGAAGGACAGACATAAGAACGAATATGTGTGTCAAGAGAAGGTCATTCCCCATTTTCCTCTTTGAAATTCCTTCTATTCCACTTAACTTAGATCAAACTAGAGCCGTGTTTTTCAACTGGAGGTGACTTTGTTCCCCAGGGGACATTTGGCAATGCCTAGAGACATTTTTGGTTGTCCCACTGGGGGGTGCCACTGGCATCTAGTGGAAGGAGGTCAGGGTTGCAGCTAAACACCCTGCAATGAGCAGAATGCTGTCTCAAATCAAAAAATTTCCTGACTCAAAATGTCAATAGCATCAAGGTTGAGAGACCCGTACTGCACAAACTATGATCAAACCAGACATGCGGAAAAGTAAAAGGCCCTAATCCACTTCAAGGAATATTTAGTGAGTTTTGCTCTTGGTATAAAGCCCTTTACTAGGTCCTAGAAAATGATCCTGGAGGTTTAGAAGAGCTTACAGGCAGGAAAGAAATTTGGCAGTTGGGACTCAACATTATATGGAAAATTCTTTCCTGAGCAAGACTGATTTCCCTAGAATTAGATCCACAGGAATTCTTTTGCAATAAGATACAGTAGCAGTTTATGTCAGAGGTAGTTTGTAAAAACTGCAGGTTTGGGGGAGTAATTAAAAGAAGTCTTTATATGCAAATTACCAGCTTCTCTTAGCTAGAAGCTATCTCAGGATAGAGTGCCTAGAGGGGGAACTTTTAGCTCTGTTTTAAACATTAATTGAAAAGTTAACTACCTCTGATTGAAAAGTAAGGCCAAGAAGTTTGGTTTGAGGTTGTTGTCATTGTTATTGTGGAGGGAATTGTGGGATTTATTTTTCCACATTCTAATCCTCAATGCTAGAATGTGATACTTTTTCTTTTCTTTAGCTTCAATCACATTTACAAAAAAAAAAAATAGGTAGTGAGGGATGGGAAGTGGGGGAGGCAAGAGAGCAAGTCTCTATTCACCCTGGGGTGTTCTTTGTCTTCCAAGAGGAATAGACTAGGAAAGGTTTCAAGGTGAGATAAACAGCCCAAGCTCTCTCTCTCCTATTCCCCTGGCCCTCCTGGCTTTAGAACACGGCACCAAGGTAATAGGCACAACCAGCACCATGAATAGCTATATCTTCATTAGTGGCAAATTTTGGAGTTCAGGAAGAGGACCTCAGAGCCAAAACTAAAGGCTTACATTTCTAAATGTCCATGTATTAATATGTTCATAGGGAGCTAACATGAAACAGGTTGGGTATAGCTGGTCATAAAGAACACGCCAGATTCTTGTTAGGAGAGTGTGAATGTGGAGTGCCCAAAGATCTACAGCACCTATAAGACACACAGAGGCAAGTAGTTGGTCCTTTCCAGCCAACCATGGCACTTTAATGAGGGGCTCACAGGACCCAGGCACAGGGGCCTCAAAGCTGTGGCAAGTGTCCATGTGGTAGCTTAGAAGTCTTGTAGCTAAAATGGTGCCTTGGAAGGAGGCAAACCAATTACAGCATTGGGAGAGACGCTGTGTGCTGGATCAGAAGAGAGTCTTAGAAAGAGTCACAGTGACAACTCTCGCTGCAGCCTAACCAACCATCCCACTGGCCACTAAGGACAAGTGGAAGGAGAGAGGAAATAGAATCCGTACAGGAGCTGGCAATATTAGGGGGCTGAGTGAGACCGTATCTGAAGATAGGAATTAGATGGCTGGAACTCAGAAACCAGGCACACAAACAGGATCAGTGAAGCAGGTATTTAATTCATTCATTAAACATGTATTTATTCTCGGTACTGAGGGATACAGTCGGACCCATGGAGGACTTCATAGAGTCCTAAATCTATTCGGTGTTGGAAAATCCCCTGCATTTGTGAAGAGGAAGAGGTTCAAAATTAAAAAAAAGGGGCCTAGTAGCAAACCAGTGTGTCTAATCATGGCAGGTGGGAGACCTCACGTTTATTGAGCTACTGCAACATCAAACCCAGATAACGATCCTATAAGTTTATTATTATTACTCCATTGTATTGATTTAAAACATCGAAGGTCCGAGACATTGAATACAAGTTTTCACAGAAGAACAGAGGCAGAGGGAATCCAACTCATCTTTATACCCAAAGGTTGCTCTTCCCTTCCTCTGCACTGAACTGCACTGAAGTCCTGTGCATACGAAAGCATTGGGAAGGCCTGGAAGCAAATGGTAGGGACTCACCCAAAGGCTTTATCTGGGTACAGCATACCACTCCCTGAGGCATGGGTAGGGAAGGGCCAACACCGGCCTTTTGAAGAACTACGACATTAAGTAGCGAATCAAGAGTCATTCAGGAAAAAGGGCACAAAGCAGAGGCCCAGCTGCTGGGCCTGGGGACAAAGCCAGCAGAGGAGCCACAGTAAAGCTGAGCCACTGGCCTCAGCCTGGGTCTCACATTCCAACTATGGGCATGACTGTCTAGGGTAGCCAGATAAAGGACAAGACACTCAGTTAAATTTGGATTTCAGATAAATAATATTTTTTTAGTATTAGTCATTTTTTGATATTGCATGGGACATATACTAAAAAATTATTTATCCAAAATTCAGACTTAACTGGGCATCTGGTGTTTTTATTTGCTAAATTTGGCAGCCCTAGTGACTGAGCCCAGACCTGAGCCACAGGCGGGGATGAGGGGTCCCAGCCATGAGGGCAAGAGGTACCCAGGGACAAGGAACCTAGCAGACAGCTATCAAAAAAATACAACCCTGTATTTTTTCTTTCTTTTCTTTTTTTTTTTTTTTTTTTTTGAGACAGAGCCTTGTCGCCCAGGCTAGAGTACAGCGGCTCAATCATAGCTCATTATAACCTAAAACTCCTGGGTTTAAGTGATCCTCCTGCCTCAGCCTCCTGAATAGTTAGAACTATAGGTGCACACAACCATGCTCACCTATTTTTTTTATTTTTTGTAGAGACGGGGTCTTGCTGTGTTGCCCAAGCTGGTCTCAAACTCCTGGCCTCAAGCAATCCCCCGCCTTGGCCTTCCAAAGTGCTGGGATTACAGGCGTGAACCACCATGCCTGTCCCCTCCCCCCATTTTTTTAACAAAAAGTTTTCCACCATTATATAATTTTGTGATTACAGAAAAAATATTTGGTAAAACTCAAAATGTATTCTTCATGACTAAAAACAAAACAAAATTAAAACCACCAGAAGAAAACGACTCCTGGAAGAATAGGAATGGGCCGCCTTAGCATGGTAAGCACGACAGGAACATGGATCTAAAAAATAGTCAGCTCATGTCTGGAACTGCCGTGGAGGGGATCTGTGCTCCAGCTGGTGGAAGGGTGAAGACGGGGGTCTCCTCACTGTACAAGCTGTAATCCCGTGCTTTTTCCTTCTGCAACTGTAACCTTTGGTGGCTTGGCTATTGAGATGTTACAAGTTAAGTGGATTGTTGCAGGCAAGACAGCTGACAACCATTTATAATATTCTTTCTGTGAGTCAATGTCTTCCAAGTGTCCTGCAGTGATCTTACACAGGAGTTTTGGCAACACAACTTGTTATTAATTGGGGTCTCCCTACACGACCCTGCACCACTTGGCACACATCCCACTGTCCAGCCTCACCTCGGGCCAGCCTCCCCTCGCTCAGCCCGCCCACTCGTGGCTCTTCTTTCAGTCCCAGAACACCACAAGTTCTTGCTGTGTTGGGGCATTTGCCCAGAATATCCAGCCCTGCGGGACTCCCCACCTCTGACTCCTGGAACAGCTCCATCTCCTCTCTCGAGTCTCCTTGAACAGGCTTTCCCAATAACTGCATTATCTAAATATCATCCACCCAAGAACCCTGAAAATTACCTTCACTTTTATCAATTTATAAATTGATACTTATCGTTTTTCCTCCGCTGGAATATAAACTCTCAAGGGAAACAGAGTAAAATTCTGTTTTACTTTTCATTCTTTATTTAGAATCTAGCACAGTGCTTAGCACAAAATAGGTGTTTATAAAATGAATAATATGTGTAAAATGATTGAATGAATGATCTGAATGAATAAGGGAATGAATAAACGCTTCTATCATTCCTCTGCAAATCATGTTTTGGTCCTAGTTTATTCTTTATGATTAAGACAAGATCTTTCGTCAGCTCCTGTTAGCACATCTTAATTGCATGCAGACATGCATCAACTTATCTATTCATTTTGTCTTTCACTTGAGAGCCTTTACGTATCAACCATTGTGCAGATTCTGTTTTTGTTTTTGTTTTTTGAATTGTGACAAAACAAATTCAACACAAAGTAAAATCAGAAAACATGTAATGCAATGGCAAACATCACAGACTATTGTGGGTCAACAAAGTATTTTATATTATCAATTCCTCTTGCCACGTGAACTTCACAAGGCCCAGGTTCGTTAATTGGACAAGGCCCAAGCTCATCAATTAGACTTTTTGCCTCCAGCCCCATGTGCTTTCTGGCTTAAATTTGAAATCCCTTGGGAAGACAGGGAATTGTCAGAAAAGGCTTCAAGGTAGAAAGGTACAAAAGAGAGAAGGGGAGTTTGGATGAGATGATGAATGAAGGGGAGGCGGAGTTTGTATTAGCTGTGCTGTCATTTCCTGGATCAAACGTGATCAAACTGATTACCTTCCCCAAACACTTCTCTGCAATCACAGAACCTGACTTTTCTCATCCTTACTTCATGGGTTAGTTTCATGGTGACCATTGAACGTACTGACTGTCTTCTAGCCTAATTTGTGGATATAATTCGTGCTTATGTTCTCCCCAGCTTTTCCAAACCTGCTAGCCCACAGTGCTGCTTCTTAAAAGAACTGCAATGGCTTAGCTCTGCCTTACCTGGTGTCTTCATTTCACCGCTCCCTCAAAAAGCTCTCCACCTTCCCTGTAGCCTGCCTTTTGGAGAAAGGGCTCAGAATACACAGGACTGGCCTCTTAGTCTGCCTGGGTCTTTATAGCCTACAGTAGGTAATTCAGAGCAGAAATGAAAAAAAGAAAATTATCGAAATGCAAATGAGAGGAAAAAAATACAAAAGTGCTGTCAAGGTCAATGGCATATTTTTGGTGCAAGATCACCCTACATGAAATTATTTTAATTTACCAATTTGCAGAGATAAAAAATATCCCACTGTGAAAACCACAGTATTCACAGTAGCGTGTGGCACTGATGATCTGTACCATATGATAAAACAAATTGAGATCAGGCATTTGCAAGACGGTTTCATGGTGGGGGAAAAGTCATGTGAAGAGTTATAATATGGTTAATGGCATCGCAAGGCTGATCTCACTAATTTTACAATTCTCTTTTATGCATAGGTTATCATACTAATTAGCTACATCTGGAATATTTGTCATTTTAATAGCATGATTTCACATCTCCCTTTGCTTTAGTTCTGCAGCCTCCAACCTGAAATTCAGAGGTTTCAACGAGTTTTAACATATCAGCTGCTCTGGATGAATTGAAACAAGTCACGCTGGAGTGGGAATACCTCTGAGGATGGCATGGTGGAAAGAGCATAGGCTTAGAAATCACATGTGTCAATTATAACAGCAGAATAGAGGTTGGCAATTGACTTAATCTCTCTGAAAGTGTTTCATTAAAAATGGAAATACAGAATCTAACTTGTGGGTTTATTGTGAGGATTAAAATAATCTCTCTCATATGCCTAACATTTAGTTTAATAAATGGTCTATATATAATAGTAATAAAGAACAGTTCCTTTTTTTCTACTCTTTTGATAGTTTCAAGATCCATGTGAGTAGACCTAGCAGGAAATAGGAAATGCAAAGATATTGGGAAGAATAACTTCCCAGAAGTTTCAAACATTCTTTTTCTCTCCCTTCCTTTTGGGCAAATCAGAAGTTTTGCAAATGTAGCATAGTAGAAGTTGATACTTCTCAAAGATACAACAGAGGAAGCCAACAATTTGCTGTAACTGGCAACGGAGCTTTTAGGTGAGAAAATAAAAGTCACTGACCTTGGTTTCAAGTCCAAGGCATCTTTAAATATTTTATTATGGACTAGACACTTTATGAGGACTAGATCCAGGACTTACCTTTTAATCACACATGCATATGGGTGACACCCATCATGGAAATAGGAAAGGTTAGAACATTGGCCTGTAGAAGTATATTGTAATCTGCATTGCACTAATGTCAAGTTTCATTATTGTTGTTTTTGTTATTGTTAAAATATAGGTGGAATCTGGGAAATCTGCCAACAATAATAATGATTATTGTTCCTAAAGTAATAACAAAGGCAGAAGAAAAAACTGAAAAAATGTGGTTTACTCACATAAAACTCATGCCAATTATAGTTATAGCCATCTGGAAAGCTTATCATTTATCCTCAATATTTTCCTCCAGAAATTAATACCAGCATGTAATCTGAAAATGTGACACAATAAAATAGGAGCTAAGCTAAATTCTTGACAATGATTGCTTATGAAAATTTTGGAACTTTCTGGTATTTCATGCTGAGAAAACTCACAACATCCAAAAGTTATTGTTTCCATCTTTGTTTCTGGTGTCTCAGTAAGACCCTATTTTCTTTTTTGGGAGAAGTGATTAATTGATGTTCCTTTCCCCATACTGTTAATGCCATATCTCTTTGCATTAGTGTAATAACAGAGCTTTAGAAACGGCGTAGGAACCAAATGGAGTAAGCCCCAGAGTATTCTGGGCCAAATGGGACTAGGCTACGTTCCAAGTGCAATGAAACTAACCACTAGACACAGACCCCATATGATTTTTTCCTCTCACTGCTTCTGCCTCATACACCTGAACTCTTGGCAGATCCTGAGAGGTATTCTCCTCCATCCCACCCCCAGAGATTTGAACAGACTCCCAGTACTAGAATATTCTTTCTTCCCTCTCTTCATCCAGATAAGTCTTACTCATCTTTTATGCTTCATCTTATGTGTTTCTCCAGAAAACCTTCCCTAACCACCCCTCGCTACCATTGACCACCATAACCAAGGCTGGTTCCAGTGTTCCTCCTATGTGTTCCCATCCCAACTATCAAGGGGAATTCAGATGACTTGCTAAGAAATCTGTTCCCATAAACTGCTGGGAACAAGGTCTGATACTGCTTCACTGTTTTGTTCTCAGCATCTCGTCCATAGTAGGCACTCAGTAAATATTAGTTGAATTAATGAGTTTCAGGAAGCCCATCTTGAAAGCATTCACAACAAATAAACCAATTCTTCCAGAGAACAAAGCAAATTGCTCATCCTCCAGCTGATTTCAATAATATAGGCTACCTAAATTGATCATTTAGACTTGACATATGTAGTTTGCTTTTGATAAAACTTATCAGCCATCATTATATCACCACTTTTTTTGGCTGTGTGTTATGATTTAGTTTCTAATCAAAGCAGGAACAACCCAGATATGAGAAGAGGAATATGCTGGCTCTGCCATTAACCTCGGTGGCTCTGTGGATATTCCCCAAGCTTCAACATGCTTCATCACTGTCACCCCTGCCCTACCCGTTCCAGGAAGGAAGATGAATGAAGAAATGTAAAGGTCCAGAGTGAGCCCATGGGACCATACACAGGATCATTAAAGGAATAAATACGGGTATTCTTGCAATTAAATATTGTTCTCATTCAACATCAAAACCTCTTTACATTCTTTCTTTCCATCACTTCCCCTGAAATATCCACATTGGCTTCCATTGTTTCCTTGTGGGTCTGAGAGGCTCTACTGAGGTTTTACAACTCCATTTGCAAACTCCTACTAACCAAACCCATAAGGTCAGTACCTTTTGAACCCAACTTTAGCTACTCCCCACGCAGGCCAATTAAGGAGCCCACCTGCTGTAGATTGTGTTGCCTCCCAGAATATGATCACATATGGCTTCTTTAAAGGGGAGAAGTGATGAATGGCAAAAACACATGTTTATACTTAAACCTGTTATGCACAAGAACTTTCAACTCTTTGGTAAGAGAGTTTCAGTGGGGTTATGTGTGTGTCTGCTGCCTGTAAGAATGATTGTCTGTCAAGTGGTTTTGCAGACTTCGCAGAATCCCTAAGGGAAGTAGGGGAAAAGCAGAGGGATTGTAACCTGGAAACCAGAACAAGTTGAGGATTCATTCTCACCTTGTGACACCTGCAGTTTGGGAAACAGGAAGGCTGCAGAATGATCTCATTCACTTGAAGCAGGAGACTCACACCTCCTCCCCTGCCCCTCTGCCTAGAGTCTGTCTATTTTTGAAGGTGAGGAATTTCAAATGCACTTCCAAAAACTCAAGTCATACAAAGCCAAAGTTCCTAGTTCAAAATGACTGGATCTCCAGGGAGGAGAGTCAGAGCTTTATCTTTGCTTTCTGTCTCTCACGCAGGAAAAACATTAATAGCAGTTGGGTTTATCTCAGCTGCTTTGGTACTTTCGATCGGTCCCCAAGAGTAGATATTTTGAGCAGGGGCTGAGGTCACTTGGTGTCTTTTAACTAACCCTCTGACCCTGGCAATCCCAAGTGAATAATCTCTTAAATTTTTCTTCTTCTCACACAAAATTCATTTCAGTATTTTACATAAAATTTGTATTTTGTTAAGTACCTAGGGACTGCCGCTGAAACAAATCTTTGGTTTCTGGTATTGAAACTATAAAAAATATGTAAGAACAGCAGCTTTACCTTCCAAAAAATGCCAGCATGAGGAACATTATAGCATTATAGGATTTAACAAGCCTTCAGTTACATCTACGTTTCCCGCATTTACTTTGGAATGTAGCTTGGAGTCTCTCCTTATAATGAGACCGGTATTGGATAGGGGATAAAAAATTCTCAATAGAAGGTTAAATGAATGAGTGTAGGTGGAGAGATAGAATGCCTTCTATCTATTCCCCAACCCATCCAGTCTTCCAGATCATCAGCTCAAACTCTTAGCCACACGGTGCCATTGAGGTGAGGGAATGGCTCACATTGTCCTAATCTATAAAGCAGAGGGAGTGAGGGTAGAACAGACTAGCTGAACTTTAAGGCGGAATTGCCCTACTGCTATGCCACGGCACTCTGGTATGTCTCCAGTAGATTACAAGTGTGCCAAGATACTGATCAACCCTCGTGATGGCTGGGCACAGTCTTGGACAGCAAAAACCTCTAGGCCAATCATTTCTACTACAAGCATCCTGGTCTTTTTATCCCAATGTGCTGTAAAAAATTGTTTTCATTTTGTGTATTTGCCATCATGTGAAGAGATGTTTGAAAATTCTGGTTTAAAGTCTTTTCCAGTTATGTTATTCAATTTCCTTATTCATATCTCTTTTAATTAAGACCTCATTAGTAAGCACTGCAGGGCTACTGAATACTGGGTGGGGGAGGTGGCACTTTGTGTTCTGTGTGATGTCAGTCCTGCAGTTGTGCGATATGTAACAGACATAGTCATGCACTACAGCCTGGAAACAATGAGCCTGATGTGAAAGGAGAAGAAACACATCACAGAGACATAGGAGGTGCTAAAGCAAATTTTCTTAAGCAAAGACGAGCTTGCCCAATGTCCTAATGTTTAGGACCATCACTGGGAAATGCGAAAGTCATGGTAAGCAAAGGGACTCATTTTTCCTGAAGGAACTCATCTTCAAGGAAATCTAACAGATCTCTTATGAAAAAGAGAGATGAAAACACAATAAAACAGAGGAAGAAATAAAGAGGAGATGCCAAAACTCCCTCCCACTTAACTCTCAGAAAGTTTCGAAGTTGGACAGATATCCTGCCCTATAGCATAAGGGAAATGAGTCCACGTTCAGTAAAAGATGAATGCTTGATTGCAGAGGGAAGAGATCACTGACTGCAGAACTGTGTGGATACTTAAATATTCGTCTGACCAATGCATTGGGGAACTTGGTTTCCTCAAGAAACAGAAGCTATAGGAAATGAAGAAAACAGTCCAAATTAAGAGTTAAAAACACTTGGTGTGCCGCAAGAAACTGAGAGTATGAGAACACCTTATTCTTAGTAGAATTGTACCCCTGGTGGGAAAAAAAGACGTCTCCTACCATGAACCAAGGAGAATTGGTAGAATAGAGTTGTGGAAATGGGAAAAGTGACATCAAGGTGGCAAAGTAGATATAAAGAGTGGGAGGTCACATATGCACTAAAGGAATGGGGTAAAATCTGCACCTTTGGAGACCTTCAGATAGAAAAAAGCTAAAGACAAAGAAGACGTTGACTCTGATTAGTTTAGGGGATTTTCTTCATCTCTTTGACCTTGTTAATTACTTAAAACCTTCCTTGATTTTAAAAGGCATGTGCACTCCTTGTGGGAAGCTTGAAGAAAATGGAGAAGTATAAACAAGAAAAAGATTTATCCTTAATATTGCATACAGAGATAGTCACTCAATATTTCATGGGTAAACTAAAATGTACTTAGCCATTCTCTATGGTTGGACATTTAGGCTCTTTCACATTTTTCATTATTATAAATCCTTCAATAAACATATTTTCCCTATCTTTGATCATTAGGAAACAACTATGCTTTGTTCCTATTCTTGGTTGTTTATTTAGATTGAATTCTTTTCTGAGATAGTCTGGGTAAAAAAAGGGTATGAACATCTTGAGATCCTTGATGCACACAAATAAATGAAATGTTTTCCAGAACTCCTTGTACCAATTCCCTCTAACATTAGAGAGCTCTTCTTTGTGTCCCTGACTAGCATTGATTATAACGTTTCTCATACCTTTGCCAAATTGATGTGACATCTCCTTGTAGTTTTAGTTTGTATTTCAGGTCAAATCTTTCTTACATGTTAATTACCAGCAATAGAATTTTTTTCCCCAGCAATAGAATGTTAATGGCACAAAAGAAATGTTCATTGACACCTTGACCCTGCTGGAGGAAGGAAGGGTGGAGGGAGAGGGAGTGGGGAAGGAGTAGCATGGTTTAGTGGTCAACAAACTGTGGACCTTGTGCCAAATCCAGCTTGCTGCTTGCTTTTGTGTGTCCCACAAGGTGAAGGGGTCTTTTCCATTTTTAAATGCTTAAAAACAACACCAGAAGAAGAATATTATTTTGTGACATGTGAAACATGAAATTTAAATTTCAGTGTCCATCAATAAAGTTTTATTGGAACACATCCATGCTCATTATTTATGTATTGTCTATGATTGCTTTCACACTGCAACAGCAGAATTGAGTAGTTGTGATAGAGACAAGATGGCTCACATAAGCCTAAAATATTTACCGTCTAGCCCTTTATAGAAAAAGTTTGGTGACCCTAGTTTAGGCAATCACTGAACCCCCGCTGGGAAGTACAGTAATGTTCAGATTAGTAGGAAGTAGTTGGATTGCTCAAGTGTCTTTAGTAAGAACATCAATTCATCTAAGATATTCATGTTTTCACCTCTTAGGAGTGTGCAGTTGCAAGAGAGTGGCACTGAGCAGAGGTGAGCTTAGTTCAGATGTACAGCAAAGCAAATAAAGAAAAGTGGAGAACCAAATTGTTCTTACAAGGCAGTTTCAAAGCATGAAAGAATTTGAAACCCTCATCTGAGCCACTGGATTGTTTGTTTGTCTTGCTAACAGAAAATGTTCAAATTGAATTCAAACTATAAATCTTGCCAGAAACTCACAAACGCACACACCAATGTATACAGAGGGGTGTGTATTATTAGTATTATATATTATGCAAAATATATGTTACCATGTATATGTGTAATTATTATATTCTAAAAGAAAGCAAAACAAATCCATGAATTCACTCAGTAGCAGAGGGAAGCAGAAAGGTTCTGATCTGTGGATTAGGAAATTTAGAATTTAAGGTAAAGTCTACCATTAACTTGTCATGTAACCTTGGGCAAATTGTCTGTCATGTCTGAGAGGTGAGCAGGAGGAAGTTAATATTTCTTCCGCTCTGGTATTCACTGAGTTTGCTTAGTCTAATTCAGTACTGCCTGGACCAGCAGCATCAGCATCACCTAGGAACTTCTTAGAAATGCAAATGTGTAGGCCCTACCTCAGGCCTACAGAATCATAAATTCTGGTGGTGAAACCCACCATTTGGTTTTAGCAAGTCCTCCAGATGATTTATGTTGCTCAAGTTTGAAAAGCACTAATCTAAACTATGTTTCTCTCTTAAAAGTAACTTTTCCAACTCCAGAGAGACTAAGATGTTTGATTTTTAAACATGTATAAAAGTAATCATTATCTTTTCTCCCTCTTAAATAATACAAGGACCTAAGAATAATTTAATTCAAACACCTTTTTTTCTTCCATTTTTTTATTGTTTAGTATTTTAGTTTCATCCATCTCTAAAATGTGTTTCTCTTACAAGATTTCTATTCTTACAATATTGCTCATTTAGATTTATTCATATATAGCAATTGTTTTGCTTATTATTTTTTTCTTTCTTTCCACTCCTTCCTTTTTCTTTAAATAAAGAACATCTTTTAGTAATTTCCTATGCAACTCTATAATTAGTGAACTCCTTCATTTTTTGTCTGAAAAGCCTTTATTTTACTCTCATTATTAAAGGAGGTATAGAGTTTCCCTTGGATCCTAGAAAATATTATCTCATTGTTTCTGCCATCCGTTGTGACTGTTGAGAAGTATACCAGTCTAGTTGTGAATTACTATGTCAAAAAAAAGTCCTTTTTCCTCTGATTCAATTTAAGATCTTTTTATTTCATATTCTCTAGTTTCCCGCATTGTGTCTAGGGGCAGGTTTTTAAATTATCCTGTTCAGAACTTAGTGTGTTTTGTCAAAAGAAGAATTCAATTCTTTTTTCAAGTATGGAAAATTTTAATTGTTGTGTTTGATAATATTGCCTCTTCTTCATTCTCTTTGTTCCGTTACCAGAACTCATATAGATATACTTTATATTTTTCCATGCTCTCCCCCATGTCTCTTAACTGCTCTTTCATATTTTCCCTCTCTGAGATCTATAATTGGGTTATTTCCCCATATTGATCTTCCAAGTCTATCAATCTTCCTTCAGCTGTATCTAATCATTCAACTCACCCACTAAGTTCTTAATTTCAAAATCTATATACCTTTTATTTCTATAATTTCTATTTAGCTCTTTTTGAAAGTGATATTTTGCCTATAGACCTGTTTGAATTATAGTGTTTATTCCTTTTTTATTTCTTTAATCCATTTTAAGCATACTAATATGTGGTCTTTTCTAATATGTTCTATTATTTCTCTTTTTTAGAGTATTTATTCTCCTCCTTCTTGCAATCTATAAACTCAAAAATTTGTAGTTTTTATATAGTGAACTCAACTTGACTGAGTCCTATTAGTCCTATAAGAACCGTATTTTGAGAATATTTCACAGAATCATTCTCATTTCCTTCTGCCAGGATCCCTAATTTATCAATTATCTTGGATACATTTTTATGTTAATTTTTTGTCCAGAATTCCTGTACTACATGTGCTGAGTAAATTTGGACATTGTGCCAACTAGTGCTAGAGGTATTGAGTTTTGATTGCTTGTGGATGACTGTTTTTACACAATAAAGCCACTGGAATAAAATAGCCCAGCAAACACCTACTTTTTCAGATCTTTACTAATGGATATTTTTGTAAGGCTCTGACCCTTATGTAGGGAACACAAACCCATCTCCCTCACCTTATCCAGGTGAAGGTCAAGTCACCTATGCCCATGCAGGGCCTATCATTATACCTACTTTGCTTTTAGCTTTTATTTCTCTCTTCCTTTCTGATAGTTATTTAATAAGGCAGTAAAGTTACACTTTAAAAAATAGGATCTTAATGCAAGATTCTAAACAGGATAACAAAATTTCTTCTTGAGCCTGGTGTCTACATTTGCTGAACTAATTTTAAAATCAAGCCTATTTTTAGCACTTGCTTCCCTTCAGTCTGATTTTCAGTTATAGATATTCAGTTCTACTCTGTTTTGTTCCTGGGTCTTCAACTTAATCACCAGCAAATTGTTCTTGCTCCAGTCCCCAATTCTTCCTATTCACTCTCTTCATTTTATTCTCTATCTCATTCTCATTTTTTTCTCATACACAAACACACACACAGATCAGACGTGCCAATTACATTTCTCACTTAAGCAGTAATTAATTATGTAGTTTCAAGGAAGAGATTCTCCTCTCCCCCTCTTCCCATTATATCTCCTAAGGCTCATGTTCTTTCTGATCTTGCTTTCTGACACTAAGTACTACCACCCCTATCTTAGTCACCTCTCAATACCATAATGTCCCCTTGTGCTGATGATGTTATAAATAAATGGTGCTACAGTTCCTAATCAGCTGCTGGATCCAAGTGCTGATCTCTCCATCAAGGTCAGAGCTCTCTCTGTTCCAGGTGGAACAGGGACTTACCCTCTGACTATGGTATCAATAATTTAGCTGCCCATTGACTCCAGTTCTTAGGTTTATAGCAAGGTAGCCTTGATCCTGCAGGTTGACTATTTCCTCTGCCATGGAATTTCTGCCATGTTCCCCAGTAATTGACCTGAGGGAAACTAATAGGCAACATTATTAGCCTTCTTCCTTTGATTTCAGTGTATTTAGAGCTAGGGCGACCATAGTTCCCAGCTTCCAAACTGAGATATTTTTGAGCATGGAAAGAAGTACTCTTGTAATTATAACAGTATGACAGGCATAAGTCAGGACAAACTAGGAAAACTAACCTACTTTTAGGGCCTTATGTATATAGAAACCATAGCTGTTTGCCTTGACCTCCTAAAGTTCCAAATATACACCCTCACACATATAGACTATATATGAGGGCTGACCAGAAAGTATCCAGCCATGTAACCATTCTCATTATATTAACAATGGCTGGATACTTTCCGGACAACCCTCATGTATATATACACACAAATTAAATGCCAACATGACTGTAATTCTGTAAAGGAAGTGGGTTATCTAGTTATGTTTCCTAGGGCAGGTTTTGTTCGATGAGACTAAAGGGATGTAGCAAACGTGAAAAATGAGGCACCAGTTAGTAAGGACAGATAGAAACCAAACAGGAAAAAGAATAGAGGGATACCATTGGCTCTACGGTCAGAGCAGCAGGTTAGCCTTCTTCTTGTATAGTTGCTTTGACTGAATTGTGCTCTGCCAATTTGCCACTGAGCTAGACTGAGAATATTACGATAAAAAGCTTTATGAGATATTTTACTGTTCTTCCTATCACAATGTTTTTGAGAATATAATTCATTACTTTACAGCTTCCCCTTCATAAGCACTCATAGGAGAAATTTCTCATAATTTGGTCTCAATAGCAAAAACTATGTCTATTCTGAATGATTTCTTAATATTGTGTTTGTTTTATGGGCCCAGAATTATAAGACTATTTACTTCTTTTGTTTTGCAAACTAGGAAGCTCAGAATAAAATGTGTGGCCTCTGGTAAATGTACATTATGGGTGTCAACTTCTCTTTTTTTATGTGGTTCTATCCTCATTTTCCCTCTAACCAGATCATCTCTCCTGTCTATATTTTATTTCACCTTTAAAGTTAAAGACACTTCAAATGGAGTGGGAAGCCCATCTATTTATTTGCTAATAAATTTACTTTCCTTTCTTTTTAAACTGTTGTCTCATTTTGATGACTATAGGGATATAAACTTTACAAAGGCAGTATTATATTCAAAGATACCCAGATAAGCACAGATTTGGACAGGACTTTTCACTTCGTACATGAACACACAGCAGAAAAAGCATTCAGGTATCTATGCCAGCAGGCTTAACTCAGACAATTCTTCTTATCAAATATTCTTCATTAAAAAATCTCACTTGACTAATTTTACTTTCAAATGCCATGAACACTGTCACAAACCGTTTAGAGTTTCTAGCAGTAAGAATCTGTTATGAGGAACATGCTATAATGATTTGGACACCATCCTGACATTTTATTCCCTTGGTATAGGATTTCTGACAAGCTATGTTTAATGGGAAAAAAAAGTTCATAATAAACACTGTAATAATTGACTACAGTGTAAATAGAATTTCCCAATGCAGTCTACTTCTACCACTTTTGTTTTTCTTTTTCTGAAAATTGTTTATTGGCCATTAGATCCAAATGTGGAGCATGACCTTTATTACCTGCAGGAAGATATTTCAAGATGTGCTATATAAATCCTCTACTGTCCCTCCGTTTCCTCTCTCCAGCAACTCAGTCATCTGGATGATAAATAAGCTCATGCTGGTGTTAGAGTTTAACTAGCAATGAATTTTACTTTATTGCAATATTTATGAAAGCTTTTTAAAATGTGGTTAAGTGAAAGTCTTCTCCTGGGCTGCAATCAATATTTCTTAACATGAGGTAGAGAATCCAAATCTTCAGAGTTTTTTCCTGCTAGTGAGATCTACGCTGCTTTCTTGACAAAGGAGCTCAATTTTATTAGTCAGGAAGATGCTTCACATTAAAAATACTTCTTATAATTTTTTATTATTATTATTAAAGTTGTGATGCTTGGTTTTTGCTTTACTTTTTTTTGTTGTTGTTGTTTTCCTTTTTTCCCTCCCTTTGGCTGTAAGGGAACATGCAGCCAGGGAATTTAGGCCAAGAAACCTGAGTCACAATAATTATCATTTCCAGGCTGCAACACTGTGTTTTCTATTAAGCCTGTAGAGCAATTAGCAATGTTTTATAACAGCTGTGAGAATTGTTGCTTGACCTCATCTGATTACAGTTCTGACACTTTTAAGAATAAATTGGTAAACAAGTGTTGGCTTCAGAGGCCCTTTCGGAGTTTGTAGGAGAGGACTTGGCCTGTGGGGAAGGAGTGTCTTTGATAGAAATGGGCTCAGAGGTGGCCCAGGTTGAAGAACAAATGATCCAAGAAAAAAGCTGTCTTGTTAGCATGCAAGGACAGCTGGTTTCCTCGGGCTGAGACTCAAAGGTAAAGCCCACATCAGCATTTGACAAACCTAAAAAGATACAGTCAGGCATGTCCAAGGTGAGAGAAAAGATAGCCTTCTTATACCTAGAAATAAATTGAGAGGATAACTGCTGGACACAGAAGAAGTCCAGCTCTTCCAATTTTCAGTTGTCTGATTGCAATTTTAGCCTGTGCAAGGAGCTTATTACATGCCATTGTTGTGCCAATAAAGTGGACTTCTGGCTCCAACATGGTCCTGCTCTGATCTACAGTAAAAGCATAGAAGGTCCCGAATGTGGTATAGTGACAGTGTGCGAGGGACCACAGGTTTTGGAGCCAGCTAGAATTCAGGCTAAATCCCAGCTTGCGTTTGACTTGGCTATGGACAAGTTGCTTAACTTCCCTGAGCTTGAAATTCTATGCATGCAAAAAAAAAAAAAAAAATTCCTTGTCTGCAAACTGGGAATCCTTTTTTCAAATAACAGCCAGAGAATCTGAAGTAGTAAGAAAAAAAAATTGGTGGATTAGACAAGGGGTTAGCAAAAAGTCCATGGACCAAATTCAGCCTACTGTCTCTTTGCGTAAATAAAATTTTATTGGAACTCAGCCATGCTCATTAGTTATAGACTACGGCTGCTTCCGTGCTACAGAGTTCAGTAGTTGCTGCAGAGATCCATATGGCCAGCAAAGGCAAAAATATTTACTACCCGGTTCTTTACCAAAAAAAAAAGCTTACCAGCCTCTAGACTAGACTATTTGGGGCCTTCATCTATAAGGATAATTTGCAAAGCAAAATCTTTATGGCGATTGCCCTTATCAGGGGTTTCAAACACAGTATTATAGCACACTGTTTAACAGTCAGTTATGAGGTGTGTCTCACATAATGTATTACTTGTAAGCAAAATTTAAAGGAATACAATTTGCAAATAATTTTTTTCTTTTCTAAATTAGTGCAGGTTCAAAGTGATTCATGCCACAGTATTACTCTCACTTGCAAGCTGATATGTTTTTTTAAGCAGCGGGTGGGGGGAGGGGAAACTTAGTGTTAGTGTTCTGGGTACCACTACATCGCTAGCTGTGCCCAGGACGTGTGCAGCTTGTCATTTCACATATATCTCAGACATTAGTGGGAATTCTTTCTGCTGCAGGTAAAAGAATGTCCAGATAAAAGTGAATTAAACAGTAAAAACATGCATTATCCCATTTGACAGGAATCTCACAAGTGGGTGGCTCCAAGATCGGATCAGTAATCGAAGCTATAGGTGCAATTTCTGCAATTTTCCTAAACATCTCAACCAAGTTGATACCTACACATCCTTACCTGACAATATTCAGAAGAGGAAGGAGGAACAGGTAAAAATAGGGTTTGCTGCACAAAAGTTTCTCTTTTTAGTGAAAAAAATATATATATATTGTTGATATCCAGGAAGATATCTCTTTGCCTTATTGCCCAGATCTGAGTCACATGCCCAAATTCTAGACCAACACTGACACGGGAAAGATGACTATTAATACTCAATTAAACCCATCACAATTCATCTCCTGGAAGAAGACATACTGCCAACCTAACGAGAGGGAAATAGGAAGAAATGACGGCTGCACAGGCAATTAATAGTGTCACTATATAGTAACTTATAAAATGGTTTAAAGGGGTTTTCTCTGTTAGAGCTGTGAAGAAATTCTCTCAAACTTTGGGGAAAAAAATGCATTATTCTAAGACCACACGAATCTTTTGAAAAGATCTCAAAACTCAGATCACTCTAGATCACCAGCCAATGAAATACATTAGAGTAGTGTTTTCCAGAGTTCCCTGGAACAGCAGTTCTTTTGACAAAATGTTCTTAAGGTCAAATAGATTTGGAAAATGTCGTATACTGTATTCTCACATCCCAAAATTTTATAATGCAAATTAGCATAGCAAAGTCTCTGAGAAGTCCTCCAATACAGAACATGTTTTGTTTTGTTTTCTTTGTCTTGTACATTTACAAGGGGTTTTATATGACCTCATAGAAATAAGAATCCCAGAAAAATGATCTGAGTGATTATCCCTTAAAGATGACTTGGGAAAGTATATCTTTACCAAATGAAAATAGAACACATCCATTTACCTCCAGGGGTACCTTCGGGAATTTCTCCCTTCAATGACTGTACGTATGGGTCTCAAACTTCTTCTACTGCCTTTTCTCTGGAAATGCCTCTGGAAATGTAGTGATAGTACACAGTGATTTTGAGCAAACCATTGAACTTGTCTGAGTATCAGGAGTTTCTAAGAGCACATTGAACACATTAGAGGTAGAATACGAACACAAACACAAATTTATGCTAGGTTTGCACAAGTCTAACCACTCTTATTAAGATGCAGTCCCTTCCTCCCTTGTTGTATGAAAGGTCCTCTTCTATACTGTGAGTTTGAATTAGGAGAGGATGAGGTTAATGGTTAAGGCTGGGCATCCTTGTACCTAAAGTCTCTATTCTTGCTTTAAATCATTTTCATTGTTTTGTCCTGGATTTAGCTGTTTCTTCTGGTCCCCTGTCTCATCCCAATCCTCATTGTTTTTCTCCTCACAGTATCCATAGTAGACATAACACGGGGTTTGGAATTAACTAAATCTAGGCTCAAATCCTACTTTTCTATATCCTGGCCATGTTACCTCTCTGAGCTACAAGACACTCATCTATAAAAAACAGATAATACTTATCTCAAGGTAATGTTTGGAAAAGTATATGATAAACACACAAATTGCTTATCATCAGTTTAAGACTAAAGTAGATATTTGTTGCTTTCCTTTATATGGTCTATATGAAGAATAATAGCAAACATTTAATGAGTGTTTATGGTTTTTTAGGCACTGTGCTAAATGCTTTACACTAATTATCTCATTTAATGCTCATAAGAATCTTCTGATCGATGCTATTATTAGCTCCAGAAGCCTATGTAACTGAGCAATCTTGCCAGCTAAGGATTCTAAAACAGATCTGTTGAGCACTGTGGCTGTGCACTCACTCCCTGAGCTACTCTGGCAGAAACTACAAGCTGTCCAGCAAAATTCATTCTCCCTGGCTGCCACAGTACCTGGACTTTATCTGAGCCCATGGCTAAAATACATTTCCGGGCCTCCGTTACAAATGTAGGTGGAGTGGCTGAGTTGTCTGCAACAAAATAGGAGTGGAAGTCACGTATGTCCCCCTTCAGGGCTGGGTCTCTCAGTGAGCAGATGGCTCTCCATTCTCTCCTTCCCTTTTCACCACGTGGTTACAAACAATGACTATGTTCTAGAGAATGTCAGAGCCACCAAATGGAAGCACTCCAGCCAGGTCTCTGGATCACCAACCGGAGGAGAGCTCTTTGCCTACCCAAGCATCCACTTTAGATTATTATATAAGCAAGAAATTAGCTCTTACTTTGTTCCCATTGGTGTTTGGGACTATTTGCTACAGCAGTTGAGCCTATCCCAACTAAGAAAGTCATCAAGACTTGGCTCTACTGTGTGTTCATTATGGCTCCTTGTCATTACTGCTGTGGGGCTAATGGTTTCCCTCACCAACTAAACTCATGTCCCTTTGATATGTTTTTGTCTAGGAAGACTTTTCTTTTCCTATTCCTTCTCTTCTGCCTCTGCCACAGTTCCTTCCAGGATCCCTCAGCCCATTTTCTTTTTTTTTCCCCCCATAGCCAGTGTATCCCACTACCACGCTCTCCTTCCCTTCTACTTAGCTCTGCCTTCACCATCCCAAAGCATCATCCCTTCCTTGATCCCTTTACAGTATGAGACTCAAATATTCAAAGAATGCATCTGTGTGATAATGCTACCCTCATCCTGTTCCCCAAAAGCCCTCTGACAGTCTTTAAATGCACTTACAATGGCAATAGTCAGAGTAAGAAATATGTGGGAGAAAAGAAAGAAAGAAGTGAGAAAAAAAGATAGTCAAATGTGCTCTCTCCCCACAAGTAACTTTACAGGCTAGAAGGAATGCAGTAAAGGCCACCAGTGCACGTGCTTGGAGATTCCACTAAAAGATAGGAGGAGCCACTAAAAAGGATATATAGGCAGTCCAAGAAGTTCAAATAGTAGAAAATAAGGTTTGAAACTTCATTTCCAGTTCCACTGAAGTCAAGATAAATTCATGGTATGTGTACGGAGTACTTCCAACACTAAAGAAGAAAGATGCATGTTTAAAAAATCCATTGTGTGTTTACAGAAACCACAGTATATTATCCTGGTCTTAGCCCTGGAAGCCCTTCTCCTGTTACAGAGAATAAATGGGCACAGCTCATGGAAGGGTCATCTTTATGGGAAGGCTGTGTGCCCAGAAGTTCTGTGGGGAGCTCAGCTCAGAGCCGCACACTGGGTGGGAGCCACTGTGGCTCCTCCACTGGGAGTGGGAATAAGCATTGTCCTTCCATGTATTTTCAATGTACAACACTGGGTATAAGTTAACTTTCTTTTAAAATGATGTGATTTAATATAATGACGCCTTCTGGGACCAAGATACATATGACATTTTCCCTTAGGCTTGATGTTTTAAACCCTCTTACTGTGTCTTTTGGATCCAGTTCCAGTGTCTGCTTGGATCCATTTTTCTTCCAGGCCAGCGGTGGTCATTCCTATCAGGTTTTGATATGGGCGATTCTGCTAAATCTACTTCTGAAGTTAAAATGTGGCTCTTCTAGAAGTATGTCAAAAATAAAGGAACTCAGAGTGAGGCTCTGACAGCCTGTCCAGTGATAAAGGACACGTGAAGTTGCATTTGGTTGAGAGGGAGAAGGGCCGTCTGGACAGGGTGAACCCTGTGAGCAGCTCCTACAAATGAGCCAACCAAACTGAAGGGAAAAGAGAATATTTAAAAAGACCCTAAAATTATCATCATCATCATCATCATCATCTCTATTAACTAATGATTCGTAACATGAGATGACGAATTCCGAACGGTGTAGTCATTCACCTTAGGTTTGAATCTTCTAGTCCTTTTAATTTTTGTCATCATGGGCAGGTCAGAGCTTTAGCTTCTTTGTTTGGAAAGCAATGATAATAATACACATCCCACAGGTTGTGGGCCGGTGGTGAGAGTTAAACAAGATAACACATGTAAAAGTGTCTGGGACATGATTGGTGCTCATTTTCAGCTGGGCATGTCCCCTCTCCTACTGAGTGTAATCATGGTGGAACTGTCACTAAAACTAACCCATCTTCCTGGCCAAGGGGTGACTAGGTATGTGGCGTGACGCCAATCACACACTCTCTCTCCTGGGACTATGAAACAGGTATGAGTCATTAACAATGAGAACTGGTAGGATCCAGGTCTCTCTAGTGGCAGCTCCTTAAGTTCCTCCCTCATACCAGGTCCCAGAGAACTCTCCTGGTTTCTGTCTTTGCCAAGATCCAATTAATTGTTCAGTTCTGTCTCAGAGTCTGGGATCTACTTAGTCTCTCTGCTATATAAATCTTCTTTTCCCCTTGAGTTAGACGTTGGGGAGTTATATCTTTGGATTTTAAGATCTACCCAATCTCCTTGCTGCAAATATCCTTTTCCCCCCTGAGTGAGCGATAGGCGGTTTAAATGCTTGTACACAAATAATAACAACCAAGACACCATACCACCCTCTATGAAGACATGGTAATACTGATATAGAGGCACAGACTGTAAGGATATATTCTTGACCACCATGTACCCCTCCAACCCAAGGAAAAATAACAAATAGTTTCTACCACTGTGTAAAAATATTGGCTTTTAAAGACAATAGTGATAGATCTCCTAACAGTGTAAAAATGGCCCCCTGCTGACAGCTGGGAGCTGAAAGAAATTTCTCACCTAACTCACATTCCCTCTTCTTTAAGGTCAAAAACAATAAGACTGTGGACCCAAGGGAAGCACTAAGTGGCCACAAAAGACAAGGGCTTGCCCTCTTTCACAGCGATGCTTAGAGAGCCTCACGGAACGTGCTAAGGGCTGTTTGGTCGCAAAAACAATCTATAGGAGCCACTCAGGAATAGTGCCTCAGTGAGAAGGGCCAACACTGCAGTGCTGACAAATAAGTAAGTTCGAGGGTATGGTTCCCAGCATGGCCAGGCCAGGCTAAGATTCTACCCATTACACCAACTAAAACTTGCCCTCGAAGCTTGTTCTTAACAAGCAAGCCCCAGGAGCCAAAGGGAGCTGTCAGTAGATGCTGTGACCTGCACTCCCTAGAAATCTACGCCGGGAAAACACAGATAAAGCAAAGACAAAGAGTGAAAAACAAAAGTCCAAGACAGCAAACCGGGAATCCACTGAAGCCAAGTGAAATTCTAAAAGAAATTCTTAAATAAAAAATACTCCTTGCCTTTAGCAATAGACAAGCCAGAGGAAGTGGTATCACAAGCAATCTGTTGAAACGAAATCATTTCTAAACCATGCAAGGTGCTCATTCTTTGTAGTAAGCCCAGAATAATTCCTTCTTTAAAATCACAGAATTATTTCGAACAGCAAATCATCATTTCCAGGCTCTTTATTCACCTCTAGTTTCTTCCTTCTACCGCTTTCCACAGCTAAACATTTTACTTTTCTTCATCCACAAATTTTTAACCTTATCACTTTCCAGCAACCAGAATGAAGACTAGAAGATATACACCCCTAGCCAACTCTGAAAACACTTTCATTTCTATCCATCATTGCTTCCTTCCCTTCCGTCTCTGAAGAAGTATTCGTATATCTGCCAGATTCAAATCTTTCCCCCATGCTCTCCATCAATGCCCTTTCTTTTCCTTGATGACTCTGCCCTAGTGACAATCCTCCTTCTCTCTCCCCTGGATCTTCTCGGCCTCTACTTCTTTATCTCTTTCTCTTTCTTCCTCTGTCTCTCACATTCTATCTTTCTCTCTCTGTTGGCTCCCCCACCACACATACAAACACAGCCTATGGATAAAATAGAAGGCGTTTGGATTTTCCCCTTCTCCCACTCTTTCTGGGGAAAGAAGAGGTCCTATTATAATGTAACTCAAGTCTGGAGAGGAGACAACCATTGTTTAGCATAGTAAGCCACAGGTCCTTTAGGAGCGAGGGCTTACTATTTCCATTACTAACAGTCTGATTTTGTTGTAGGTGCTCCATCTAGAGGCAGGACCAGCTACACAGTGTGTGGGACCCAGTGCAAAATGAAAATGTGGGTGCCTTGTTCAAAAGGCCAGGAAAAAGTGCCACAAAAAGTAGCAACATATAAAACTTTCTCTTTTGTTCAGTGATCTTTCTGTTGACCTGCCATGGTATTTTTTATTTGCTATTTAATGGCATGCTCCTTTAGACACGGGGATACTTGCTGGGTGTGTACAGACCTTCAGAGGTTCCCAGGGGCCCTGTCCTGTGACTCAGTGCACAAGTCACCAACTGCTGGATTTCCTTCCTGCCAGCCCCTGCACTGACCTTCTTGGCTGGAGACAAAGAAACAAGGCTTGCTTTCCCACAGCCTGTCTCCAACTCATGGTGGATGGTCAACCCCAGTGAATGGCACCATCCATGCCAGGACATACTCAGTACCTGAGCAGGGTGAGTACAGGAAGCTCACCCCACTATGTTGCCCTATGCACTATACTGTCATGGCACTGTACGCACGTGCCTGGGTGGAGATGGAGGATGGCAGCATTAGCTAGGCATGGGTGGGGAAGAAAAGGACAGGTAGGTCTGGAGTGCCAGGAAGCAAGAAGAATAGGCAGCCAAGAACCACGCTCCAGGGATGCAAGGACACCCAGCATGAGTTGAGGCTTTGACCTTCCCCCACCCCAGAGTATGTCCCAGTGTCTCATCAGACTTCACTTACAAAACCAAACTCGAAGATGAAAATTGTTAATAATTTCCAGATAGTGATAATAGAATATGAAACCCCAAGCATGGGACCCTTCTAAGCACATGGCTCTATGTGACAAGTCCATGAAGCTGGCCCTTCCTGGAGATGAACCACTGTGTCAACATTTCACCCCATCCCCTTGATCACCCTCATATATGCAACCACCACCTAATAACACCACGTCCAATTTTGACCCAATTCAATCCACACTCCTTTCTGTCAATAGACTGTTCTTTCTGAAACACAAGTCCGATTTTGTCTTCTACTTGAAATCCTTCAATAGTTTTCTCTTGTCTTCAAAATAAAATTGCACAGAGTTGCAGAAAACAGAAACCACACTACTCATTGAAACAGAAAATGTTTCCATCTAGGGCATTAGATGTTTACAAATTTAGTTAGAAGGGAGTGGGCTATAGCCCAGATCTCCAGGAATGGTTTCCATCTCAATTCAACAAAACTTGTCCACCAAAGGCAATGCTATCTTGGCCACAAACAAGTACATGGAGAGTTGAGAGGCTTCCACTCAAATTGTTGACTTGCAAATATATTGCTGTAGTTGTGGTCTCAGGATCAGGAAATCAACTCCACTACAACAGCTTCTCAGTGTCCCAAAGAGCTAGAGATTAGACAGTGGGAAAATGCAAAGTCCCCACCACCATGCTTGCCAGCAGACACAGCTAAAATTAGGAAATTGGAATGCACTTCTGCTTTCCAAATTTCACAGAAGAACATTTGATGGGCAGAGCCTATCTACTACAAGAGTGTCAGGGAAGTAAAATTTTTAGATTTTCAGGCTTTGGAGTAGAGGAATGCTCACTAGATGGAGGTTAGAACTGAATAAGGCAACTTCACATATGTATCCCAAACAGTCTCGATACCCACAAAGAGCTAGAGATTAAACACTGTGAACAGGGAAAAATCCTCACCACCATGCTGTGGCATAAACCCAATGTCTAATCTCTAACTCCTTGTGGGTATTAAGACTATCTTTCCAGTCTTCCCTATCATCGCTCTTCCCATTATTCCTTCTGGGCACCCTTCAATCCAGCCATGCTAACAACTTGTATTTCTCCAGGCAGGCTAAGCACTTCGGAATGCCTCTACTTTTGTTTACAATATTCTTGGAATGCCTTTTTCTTTATTTTTTCAGTCTGTGGAACTACCACTCATTCTTCATGACCCATTTTAGGCATCGCCTCCTCTGAAATTCCCAGTCATAAGTAATCACTTCCTTCTCTCCGTACCCTTTAACCATTTATTGTGTACCATTGTCACTACACCTATTCATATTGTGTTTTGGTGTAGGCATACTCCCACTAGACTGAGAGGTCCACAATGAAAAGATCGTCTTCTTCCTTTCATATCCCCTCTGCCTAGCTCAGGGTCTAAAATACATAACAAATATGTATTGATACAATGAATCTGTTGAGCAGAGCTAGCATTCTCTCATATCAGACTTGCTTATAAAGTGAGGTAAACCCATATACACCAATAAATTTATGAACAGGTTATGAATGCTGAATCCATTAGAGCAGAATGAAGTAATTACAAAGCAGAAAAGATAGTTGGTATCTCATAATAAGGGAATAATATAAAGTATAAAACTTCTCTTGCTCTCTTTTCTCAGAGGAGTCTAGAATATGGAACTCATCAAGCTTAAGTGCCAAACAGAAGCAAGTCAAGTGCCTAACCTGTTATTTATATATCTCCCTCTTGTGGTAATTAGAGAGACTTCATTTTCTTTTACAGTAGTCATAATTAGAATTTAATAGGAACAAGATACACTTCATTTTAAAAAAAATAAACCCTGCAACATTCATGTGATTTGAAGTAAATTAATCTAGCAAGGTTCAGCTACCTTCTCCTTCAGATCTTAGTCATGAATGATATAGACAAGATTATACAATTAACCTTGAACGACATGGGTTCAAACTGCACAGGTCCACTTACACATGGATTTTTTTCAACCAAACAGGGATAGAAAATACAGTATTCACATGATGTGAAACCCACATATACAGAGAGCTGACTTTTCATTTGCACGGGTTCTGCAGGACCTGACTATGCGTGGATTGGGGTATACATGGGAGATCCTGGAACCAATCCCTCACGTATACCAAGAGACAACTGTATATAAAATATTCTAGTGGGTCCTTTCCCCTTGGTGACATCTAGGACTTGATTTTCTTCTTTTACAGTAAAGACATATATTTCAATAAATATGCAGAGGCAGGTGTCAAATATTTTATGATGTGAAGATTCAGATTCTTTAATAGAGCATTTTTCTCTGAGAAAATAAGATTCTTTCAAGTGTCTTACCTACTCCCTTTGGGAACTGGCTGTTTTAAGCAAACTATTATAATACACTTGCGTCTGATATGGATAGTGCTTAATAGTGACCACAGGAAAATGTTGCTTTGGTCAGAGTCAAGCCCACCATACTCCAGGAAGCCATGTGCAATCACCTCTGCCAATTCAGGGTCTTCTCTCTCAGAATTTGTCTACTATATCTTTTGTTTACATTCAAAAATATTTATTGACTATCTACCATGTTCAGTGCACTTTCCAGGACAGAAATAAAATAAACTAAGATCTTGCCCTCAAGAAGCTTGTAATCTAGCAGAGGAAATAAGCCATGTGCCTAATAACCATAATATAAGGGAAAGAATAAATAAAAGAACAAATTCAGTACTTCTTAAAGTGAATAAGAAGGGTATATGTGGGATATTTTTAAAAATAAGATTTTTTTCTACTTTAAGATTCTAAAATGTTATTTTGAGAGAGCATCCCAAGTGATTCTGATATGCACATCTCCCCTCTTCAAGGACCACTGAACAAAGAGGAGTTCAAAGGATGTAAAGATTATTCTCCTGGATGGGGGTGTGGTGATTAGGGTGACTTTGAGAAGGAAGTGACAAGTTTACTGCTGGGTAGTTCTGTGAAACAGGAGTGCAATCTCCAATATCTTCAGGGACCAGCAGGTAAGGTAAACAAATAAGCAAGTTGCTGTTAGAGAGTGCTGGGAACTATGGCAAGGTGGGAAACACTTGTCCCTTTTCATGTGGAATAGCCACTTCTCAGCTCCAGCCCACTCCGTGCAGGAGAGCAAGACTAGTGCTGCTGTGTCTTCCATTTTTTTAAGAGATACTAAAAATTTAGATTTTTGTGTTGATTTGGCAATTAATTCAAAACATTTTTTAAAACTATGTAGCCACACAGTGCTCAGTCAAAATCAAATGTGTACATGTAATATTTGGCCTCTAGGCTACTGGCCGTTAATTGAACCCATACTATTTCAGGCTCTATGCTGGGTGCTGGAGTACCTACAACCATGTTCCTGCCTGCAAAGTGCCTACAGTCTAGAGAAAACTGACAAGAAAATAGATGATTACTGTACTCTGTAGCCAGAGTCTCACAGTCTTTGTACTCTGCAAGAGTACAAAGCATAGGATACTCGCTGCTGAGATTATGAAAAGCTTCAAAGAGGAGGTGACACGTAAGTTCCATCTAGAAGAGTGAGTAAGTGTTTTCTAGGTAGGGAGCTGGAAAGGGATGGCAAAAAAAAAAAACAGCATTTGTAAAGATTCAGAAATGTGAAAGTATCTCTCCCCAGGAAGATCATAAACTCCACCAGGGCAATACACTTCTTTGTTTTCTTTTAGTACACTTGAATACACTTTATCCAAGGCTGAGCATAGAAGACCGTCTATAAATAGTTCTTGACAAATTGTGAGGCTCAAGGATATGAGATAAATTAACAGTAAATAGTTCTCCTTAATGATCTGCAGGAATTATCATAATCTTCACAAACCCCCCTACCCTTGATTCACTAGGCTCTTAAATTAGGAAGAAAAAAGGGTTTAGAGATCATGAAATTCCCTTCCCAAAGCTATGCGTAGCCAACCTTTTGATTGGCTGATTACCTAGTAACGAGAAACTCATATTCCTTGCACTGCTCTCTGTTCCCTCTTTCATTCTTTTTTGTCTTGTTCTCTGATTATATTGTCTCCACCAGAAAATCAGTTAGGAGCCAGATCTCTGGCACATCCACCTGGCTACACATTAATAGCTTTGCGATAAGAGCTGAAAGAGGGCATACTAGACTCATTGGTGATTTCCGCATTTTCTGAAAATTTCAGCCATTATATTCTTCTGGTCCCCTATTACTATGGATACATGGTGCCAGCTAAACATTTCCAAGTCCAAGAAGACCAACGCTTCAGTCTGTCTTGTTTACAAAGGGATATTGAGTCACATCTCCCTTTGCCACAGAAACTAAGACTTCTAAACAAAAACACAATTTCTTCACTTAGACTCTCGGCAACTGCTACCAGTTCCCGTAAGGACTGACATGGCCAAGTACTTTCAAAGAGGAATGGATGTGATTTCAAACTGTGCTTGCCTTCAAGTAACAGAGTTCTGAAATTCATATTAATTATGTATTATGAGCAAGAAATGGAAATAGGAAAATATATTGCCATGCAAAATGTTATGGAGAAATGGTAAGAAATAGTGCAAAAGCGTAAGAGGCAAAAATAATTTTCTGCCTCCTTTTTCCAAAGGCTTTAAGTCTATCAGGGTTAAGAAAAGAAAAGGGAAAAATTTCTTTCCCAAACTATCTATTACTTGGTTCATAAATCTCATTTAGGAAAAATATTTTTCTCTCTTTCTATTCCCTCCCCAAACCCCAATTTCTACAGTCCTCTGAAGTTTTCCTCAACATCATTTACTAAATATATCATAATATGCTCTTTCCCTGAGGCAACCATTTCAAGAGACACCTTTCCCCAATCTGGGAATTTCTCAAATAAATCACCCCATTTGGACTTTCTTCTCTCAATATATTTAGTGCTGTAAACACATTGTGAAGGTTATAAAAGCTTAAATTCTGCTTTGAAATGTCAACGTATTTGGGATATAGACTTAAGGTGCAGAATGACTCCTCAGGGCAATGTCAATCACCTCCTTGGTTTGTTGAGTCTCCAGAACTATTTTACAAATGTTTTTGTTAAAAATAATAGCCCTCCCCCTAAGAAAAAGCTGCGCCAAGCACTTTTTCCCTTCATGTGGTTTTGGAGGAGAATTCAGTCCATACATTTCTGTCCTGTTTAAACTTAGATCATTACAAGGTTTAAGCACTTCTTGTCCCATGGCCAAACCCTTGGCTATCTGCGTAAATATAAATCAATATTGAGAAATGAGAACTTGTTTGAAACACAAATGCTCACGTTTGAGGCAAGGTTATGTTGTGAAACCAGCATCTTTCTATTTTTACCTGTTTCTGTTTAGCAAACCATACCTGTGGGCCAAATCTGACCCATGGCCTGTTTTATATGGCCTGTGAGCCAAGGATGATTTTTTTATAATTTTAAAGGGTTATAAAATAATAAATACATAAAATATGAAAAAATAATATGCAACATTGCAAGTATCATTGTAGACCCACAAGCCTAAAATAGTTACCAACTGGCTCTTTACAGAAACAACATGCTGGCTCTTTACAGAAACAACATGCTGATCAATAATCTAGGCAAACAGAAATCCCTCCGTTGTTTAGGTCCTTACCAGATTTCCTTTTTTTTTTATTTCAGCATATTATGGGGGTACAGATGTTTAGGTTACGTATGTTGCCCTTCTCCCCCTCCCCCCCAAATCCGAGCTTCAAACGTGTCCATCCCATGGGTGGTGCGCATTGCACTTTTTGTGTTTGCATATACCCGCCCCCTCCTCCCTCCTCCCCCCTCCCCCCTGCCTGACATCTAATAAATGTTATTCTTATATGTGCACTTAGGTGTTGATCAGTTAATACCAACTTGGTGAGTACATGTGGTGCTTGTTTTTCCATTCTTGGAATACTTCCCTTAGTAGAATGTGTTCCAGCTCTATCCAGGAGAATAAAAGAGGTGCTATATCACCATTGTTTCTTAAAGCTGAATAGTACTCCATGGTATACATATACCACATTTTATTAATCCACTCATGTATTGATGGACACTTGGGTTGTTTCCACATCTTTGCAATTGTGAATTGTGCTGCTAT